>JAMWET010000797.1:0-217500 GCA_024036415.1 Prochilodus magdalenae | reverse complement strand
ACAATGCAATACGAGGAAACTTTTGAGAAGACACATCGCATTTAATTAACTAGTGGTAATGATCTCATTATTGGGAAGAGCTTCTCTCTCAGAGTCCAGAGTTCACAAACACACGCACGCATGCACCACGGTGGAGAGGTGAGACAGAGGTCAGTGGAGCAGAACACACACACACACACACACACACACACACACACTTCACCAGTGATCTGAACGTCGAAGAGAAGAGAAGAGAAGAGAAGAGAAGAGAAGAGAAGAGAAGAGAAGAGAAGAGAAGAGAAGAGAAGAGAAGAGAAGAGAAAAGTCTATAGGGGGTTTGGACAGACTCTAAAACCCTCTCCTCTGAATTATACGTCTCTGTAATATTTTCTTTAGTAGATAAATGGACCTTAATGGAGAACAGAATGTCATGAATTCCTGTGAAGCCAAAGGCTCGATTCATGTACCCGTTTTTCTTTCAAGAGATGAGAGTTAATCTTTTGATATCACTAAACAAACATTCTTTGGTCCGTTTTGCAAAGTTAGCCTTGTCTGCGAGTGTTTTTGTTTGGTCTGCCAGTTACTGAATGGCCTCTTACACTTTTTCTGTGCAAGAAAACTAAATTTATACACCAGCGGAGGATGTTGCAACATAAACACCAGGGGACTACATAAACAAGACACGGCTCGGATATATTTAGACAGAGCAGACTCAGAACGGGGCCAAAATCCATGTTTGACAAACTAAATGAATGAATAAGTGATTAGAGGGGAAAAGAACCAGGAATACTAGTAAGGATAGGGTTCTTCTAAATGCTATAATCCGCTCTGGAATGCTAACACTAACTGTTAAAGGACATAAGGATATGTGTGGCAAGTGAATAAGCCAAGCTACAGAGGGTCAGAGTAAGGGAATGAGGAGGGGGAGAAGGGAGGCTGAGAGAGACAGAGGCTGAGGAGGAGTGTAAAGAGGTGGGGGGGGAGGCGGAGAGAGAAAGAAGGAGGGGAATTTTGGAGAGGTCTCTTATCTCCAGACAGGCAGGGCCAGAGTGATAATAAGCTCAGGGGACTACGTCCACTCCCATCACACACCACGACCTGCCAGCAGCGTGCGTATGCGTGCTGCAGGGTGGAGTTCTATGCTTTCTTATCTCTAACATCAGACAGACCACTGGTCACCCTGCACATCCTGACTAATACCCCTCCCCAGTGGGCATGGGCGTGTCTCCTCTTATTTCTTTTATCTGTTTTTCCTGTGTCTGCTTCAGACTGTCTGAAATCTTTCTGAAATAAGGGGTGGCTGATATGACCATGCTATCCCAACCACCCCACTTTATATCACCATAAGCACATTGTGGGTCTTTCTTTAAGGGGGCATATGAATGGGGCTCCCAAGTAATGTATGTGCCATGCTGCAGTGTAGGTATAGCAATTTCACACTTTTTCCACGTGATCCATCTTTAAGCCCTGTAACACGTGGACTAACAGTGCTTTCAAGGCTGCAGTGACTGTGCTATTTGTCCTTTGTTATGGCTGCTGTGACTACTCAGTCTGAATTCTTCGACGGGCACACCAAGATAAGCAGGCCAGCAGACAGCACATGCATCATTCACTCTGGGCTCTGGCAACTAAGTCCAAAAGAAACAGGCTTCAAAGGTGCTCAGTGCACATAGGACTGGCCTTTTGCTAATCACATGAACGGCTTCATGACTTCATATGAAGGGAAAAAGAGAGGAAGTAACAGTGTCACTGCACCTACTGTAGCTGCACATTTAGTGGCTGATAACAGTCAGTATCTGCCTGTCTCACAAGCCTACATGGAAACGCTGAATGATACTGGGGAAAATGCACATTGTTATATTGTACTGTAATTTCTCACAATAAATAAATATATTATATAATTCTTTTAATTTTATGGTGCATGTATTCTAATGGTATTATAAGCTCACCGGACAAAAAAAATAGCCTCCTTGTGTGTCTAAGGTGGTAGTAATTTTAAGGATGATCAAGGATGATAAGGATATAAATACTTGCGGAGTGAGCCAGGACTTGTAATTTGAGTAGAGGTGGTACAGTGCAGTGACTGCCTCATTTAATGTGTGGGAAATAGTGTTAATGATTGGCTAAAAGGAACACAATGGAAGTGTTTCCGAGGGACACTGAAAGTGGACGGACCCATTCGAGACTGGGCCTGGACGTAGAGAAATATAAACACAAGAACCTGGCCAATAACCCGACTGAATATTCATTAATAAACAGATAACACTTACTTTTGCTGGAACTGGGGCTGTCTCGGGTCTACGTCCAGGTCCACGCAGCCCACTCTCAAATGGATCCGTCCACTTTCAGTGTCCCTCGGAAACACTTCCGTTGTGTTTTGAGGCTTTTTGCATGAGTTTTGGACGCTGCGTGTGTTTTTTTTAGTGTTTGCTGCGCGTTTGAGATTTTGCAGCGCGTTCGGTTAATGGTTTGCAAGCGGTCTCATTTTGATGCTTGTGTTTTCAGATCCTGCAGCACGTTTGGCTAATGTTGTGCAAGTCGTGTCATTTTGATGCTTGTGTTTTGAGACTTTGCAGCGCGTTTTTAACTTAGCTAATGTAGTCCCTGTATAATATTGGATATCTGTGAGAATAATAATTGTGTATATCCCTGCTGTCAAAACAAAAACTTGTACCTCCAAAATGCTGACTTTACAGGTGGTGGGAAACACGCTTTTTTACAGAAAGTCAGTGTTACTCACATAACCCACAGGTTTTTTCCCCACATAATTTTGAGCCATGTCTTTTGGTCCATATATCAAAAACTGCCCTTATTTGGATAATATTAAAACTCCTGTTTTTGCATTGTATTAACATTTTATGACAAATGGTCCAAATTACTTTAAAATCTGGTCTCATTGACTTCCACTGAATATAAAAAGGTGCAAGAGGTTTGTTCAGTCCTACTACACAACATAGTGGCATGGTCAAGCTCGTCAGTCTCCGACAGAGCAGGAAAGTTAACATATTGGAGAAATTTGTAAAACCTGCTTTGGCCAACCCTTAATCCTCAAACACGTGCCTCTTATCAGACGTCAAAGAACACTATTACGTGGCGTAAACCTCTGATACTGATAGTCGTTTTAAAATCAGCTTATACTTTAGGTCTACAGACACACCAAGACACATGCACTCTCACACACATACTGCAGTCAACGCAAATATCTGGCAACGTTCGTTTTCCACACAAGCTTCAGGGCTTAGCTAATTAATCTTGCACGTTGAAGCACAAGGCGAGTCTCTGTAAAAACACAAGATTATTTTTAATACTGCTTTATCGTCTGTGTTTAACTAAGTCTCCGTCAGTGCTGATACAAGGCCCTGCTACCATTAAGCTGAGGCACAACACTGTTTGCTTTGGGCATTTTTTGGCTGGTAGCCACAAGGCCTATTTGCACCTAATATAGAGAGAAGCAGAGAATTCTTATGTAAACAGCATGTACAACAAAGCCTAGAAATATGGACAAAAGATCCAGAACTAAACAAGCACACACACACACACACACACACACACTAGAAATATACTGGTCACTTTATGCTGCAAGCCTGTAAAATATGGTGATGCACAAATCGTCAGTTTAGGAACAATAGGACAATTGTTTAGTCATAATCAAATTTAGGGCTTTTTTAAGATATAACAATAACTCTTGTGTACACCTGTACCTGTCAGAGTGTCTCTATAGAGCATAGTGCATCGGGAGTGAGGCTGGGGCTGGGGGGAGTCGGGGGAGTGAAGGATTATCCACTGTTTTGCTAAAGGCTGTTGATAGTGGTCTTCCTCTCTCCCTGCGGGGCATTCAGTATGGGCAATGTAAACAGAGATTAAATAATGGCCTATACCCCCCCACCGCCCACCCCCACCATCACTTTAAGGACTACTAGGTGTATTTAAAGCTTATAGTAAACGTGACCAGCCCTTGTTTGTGGACAGAGATTAAAAGGCAACATGCTGTCTCCTGCAGGAAGGAAACTTCTAAAATGAGCTCTCCTTAAAATGGAGAGGCAGAAGACAGTTTTGGCCTGCTGCTCAGATAGAGATGTATGCAGAGGTTTGGCTACACCTGGTCAAATGGCATTTTGTTATTCTCTGTTGATTTTACAGAGCACACACTCCTGTACATTTTACTGTATTATTACTGTTGGTATCATGAGCAATAAAATGTTCCTCCGGGATGTGAAAAAGAGAACTGTTGTGTGTTTGGCTCAGATACTGGAATGTTCAGGGCAGATCAATGGATAATCTTATCAACATTCCAGGCGTAAGTAATTGAGGTCTTAAAGCAATTAATAGGATACTATGTAAATGGCAGTGTGTTCCAGAGGTATTAGTGGAAGCGAGCATAGCACAATCTGACACATTTTCTTTTCCATAACTAATGTAAAAAGTACTTGGGAAAGATAAATCTGTTTTGTGGAAGAGACCTACACGTCTCTGCTGAAAATTAAAGCATAAACACAGTCAAAAATAGTGAAACTGACTTCAAAAAGTCTAAAACTGAATTACCAGACTGGGATGCTGTAATACTTGCAGGAATAGTCAGGCAGAGTGATGCAATATGAAGATTTCAACTTCATTTTATACTATTTAAACCAGAACTTAAATAAATATGACTTATACAAAGAGGTTGTGTCAAATTAATGTTTGACTGCAGATTAGAACAGCTAGTATCAGAGGAATAAGAAATGTATGCAATTAAACAATATATTTTTGACATCTTCTGCAGTTTTGATGAAGCTGTGAATAAAACATTGAAACATGAAGGAAAACAGGACTGTGCTGTTTACTTTGGCAACTTGTTGAAATTCATGTTACCATAGACAGGCTGCACTGGAGAGTGGCTGGGCTAGTTCTTGATGAGATTGGTTTAAGCTACGCTATTTAAAAGCACTATGTTTTACCGCAGTGTTACTACAATTACATTATCTAACCATAACGAAAGAATTGCAAAAAAGGATGCAGAGTACTTTGGTTCCAGCAGTCCCGTGAATACCAGGCCTGGCACAATTAATATTCAATCATCTGATCTGCAACAATATAAGCTGCAACAAACAGAATGTGAATTCGGTATGAATTCTGAGAAAACATTACAGTTTCACAGTATGCAGTATTTCAGAATTGCTTTACTGTTGTAGTTGGTAGAAGTGGAGCTCTTTATAACTAGTTCTCTTTTTAACTATGGATTAATCTGGTACTTAATCAAATTATTGTCTGTTTCTTCAAAACAAAAAGGAAAATAATGAGAAATGCCATTACCAGCCAGCAAGTGCCAGCCCACTTTGGGCACGGCGCTTAGCAATTATCAATTAGCTGTCAATTTACTGCAGCTAAACAGACTGACCTGGTCTGTACCTTTAACTCACATACACTCAGCCAAACTGGGAAAGTATGTGTGTATGCTTCCTTATGGGGTCAGATTGGGGTCAGCATGTGTCTATTTGCAAGTCAGACACTACTAAAGGGACAAACACAGACTTAGCTAGGATGTGGAAAATGTATTTTTTTACTGACTTTTATACATTTAAACAGAGGGGCAGTCGAGGAGGTCAAGGATGTTGAGGAGAAAGAGATAAACATGGTCAGTGTAACACCTCACCACAGACTAGATTGAACCTTCCACTCCAACCCAGATAGCAGACAAGACACAAAGCACATGCTAAGAGTGTTAAAACTAGTTTGTTCATTATTACTTCAGCCTCTTATTTTATATATACTTTAATTTTACTTAAGTTCATTATTGACTTAAGTCTCATGGTTTCACTGTATGTTCATACATGAACTAAAAACAGTCCAAATCCCTGTAGCATGTTACTAACACCTTCAGAGGGAAGGGGGAAATCCTTTAATGTTTGTTAGAAGAAAGCAGTGAGTATGGTTTGTTTATGTGATGTTTGTTTGAGGTGACCAGTGAGTATTGTTTGTTTATGTGATGTTTGTTTTAGAGGGGCAGTGAGTATTGTTTGTTTATGTGATGTTTGTTAGAAAAAAAGCAGTGAGTATTGTTTGTTTATGTGATGTTTGTCAGAAGAAAGCAGTGAGTATTGCTTGTTAATGTGATGTTTGTTAGAAGAAAGCAGTGAGTATTGTTTGTTTATGTGATGTTTGTTTTAGGGGAGCAGTGAGTATTGTTTGTTTATGTGATGTTTGTTTTAGGGGAGCAGTGAGTATTGCTTGTTTATGTGATGTTTGTTTTAGGGGAGCAGTGAGTATTGCTTGTTTATGTGATGTTTGTTTTAGGGGAGCAGTGAGTATTGCTTGTTTATGTGATGTTTGTTTTAGGGGAGCAGTGAGTATTGCTTGTTTATGTGATGTTTGTTAGAAAAAAGCAGTGAGTATTGTTTGTTTATGTGATGTCTGTTAGAAGGAAAGCAGTGAGTATTGCTTGTTTATGTGATGTTTGTTAGAAGAAAGCAGTGAGTATTGTTTGTTTATGTGATGTTTGTTTTAGGGGAGCAGTGAGTATTGCTTGTTTATGTGATGTTTGTTAGAAAAAAGCTGTGAGTATTGTTTGTTTATGTGATGTTTGTTAGAAGAAAGCAGTGAGTATTGTTTGTTTATGTGATATTTGTTAGAAGAAAGCAGTGAGTATTGCTTGTTTATGTGATGTTTGTTAGAAGAAAGCAGTGAGTATTGTTTGTTTATGTGATGTTTGTTTTAGGGGAGCAGTGAGTATTGTTTGTTTATGTGATGTTTGTTTTAGGGGAGCAGTGAGTATTGCTTGTTTATGTGATGTTTTTTAGAAGAAAGCAGTGAGTATTGTTTGTTTATGTGATGTTTGTTAGAAGAAAGCAGTGAGTATTGCTTGTTTATGTGATGTTTGTTAGAAGAAACCAGTGAGTATTGTTTGTTTATGTGATGTTTATTTTAGGGGAGCAGTGAGTATTGCTTGTTTATGTGATGTTTGTTTTAGGGGAGCAGTGAGTATTGCTTGTTTATGTGATGTTTATTTTAGGGGAGCAGTGAGTATTGCTTGTTTATGTGATGTTTGTTTTAGGGGAGCAGTGAGTATTGCTTGTTTATGTGATGTTTGTTAGAAAAAAGCAGTGAGTATTGTTTGTTTATGTGATGTTTGTTAGAAAAAAGCTGTGAGTATTGTTTGCTTATGTGATGTTTGTTAGAAGAAAGCAGTGAGTATTGTATGTGTGTTAGAAGAAACCAGTGAGTATTGTTTGTTTGTTAGAAGAAAGCAGTGAGTATTGTTTGTTTATGTGATGTTTGTTTTAGGGGAGCAGTGAGTATTGTTTGTTTATGTGATGTTTGTTTTAGGGGAGCAGTGAGTATTGTTTGTTTATGTGATGTTTGTTGGAGGAAAGCAGTGAGTATTGTTTATGTGATGTTTGTTAGAGGAAAGCAGTGAGTATTGTTTGTTTATGTGATGTTTGTTAGAAGAAAGCAGTGAGTATTGCTTGTTTATGTGATGTTTGTTAGAAGAAACCAGTGAGTATTGTTTGTTTATGTGATGTTTATTTTAGGGGAGCAGTGAGTATTGCTTGTTTATGTGATGTTTGTTTTAGGGGAGCAGTGAGTATTGCTTGTTTATGTGATGTTTGTTTTAGGGGAGCAGTGAGTATTGCTTGTTTATGTGATGTTTGTTTTAGGGGAGCAGTGAGTATTGCTTGTTTATGTGATGTTTGTTAGAAAAAAGCAGTGAGTATTGTTTGTTTATGTGATGTTTGTTAGAAAAAAGCTGTGAGTATTGTTTGCTTATGTGATGTTTGTTAGAAGAAAGCAGTGAGTATTGTATGTGTGTTAGAAGAAACCAGTGAGTATTGTTTGTTTGTTAGAAGAAAGCAGTGAGTATTGTTTGTTTATGTGATGTTTGTTTTAGGGGAGCAGTGAGTATTGTTTGTTTATGTGATGTTTGTTTTAGGGGAGCAGTGAGTATTGTTTGTTTATGTGATGTTTGTTGGAGGAAAGCAGTGAGTATTGTTTATGTGATGTTTGTTAGAGGAAAGCAGTGAGTATTGTTTGTTTATGTGATGTTTGTTAGAGGAAAGCAGTGAGTATTGTATGATATGTGATGTTTGTTTGAGGGGAGCAGTGAGTATTGTTTGTTTATGTGATGTTTGTTTTAGGGGAGCAGTGAGTATTGTTTGTTTATGTGATGTTTGTTTTAGGGGAGCAGTGAGTATTGTTTGTTTATGTGATGTTTGTTAGAAGAAAGCTGTGAGTATTGTTTGATTATGTGATGTTTGTTAGAGGAAAGCTGTGAGTATTGTTTGTTTATGAGATGTTTGTTTGAGGTGGCCAGTGAGTATTGTTTATTTATGTGATGTTTGTTTTAGGGGAGCAGTGAGTATTGTTTATTTATGTGATGTTTGTTTTAGGGGAGCAGTGAGTATTGTTTGATATGTGATGTTTGTTTGAGGGGAGCAGTGAGTATTGTTTGATATGTGATATTTGTTTGAGGGGAGCAGTGAGTATTGTTTGATATGTGATGTTTGTTTGAGGGGAGCAGTGAGTATTGTTTGATATGTGATGTTTGTTTGAGGGGAGCAGTGAGTATTGTTTGATATGTGATATTTGTTTGAGGGGAGCAGTGAGTATTGTTTGTTTATGTGATGATTGTTTTAGTGGAGCAGTGAGTATTGTTTGTTTATTTAATATGTATTGTAAGAATTGTTAGTTTGTTGTTTGGAAGACCTTTAGCAGGTGCCGGTGAGTATTGTTTGTTTAGTTGAGCTAAAGTTGTTTCTGTTGTAAACTGGAAGCTATAAGTGTAAGGCTATATGTATAGGAAGTGGGTTGAGCCAATCTGGCTAATATAGACTTGCAGTTTTAATTGTTATTTTACCAAAAATGTCAATTAAATTGTTATTTACAGATGACAATTGACATAAATTACAATTTATAATAATCAGAAAAGTTAAGTTTAAGTTAAGATAAGTTTTTTTTAATTACTTTGTATTTATTAACAGTGTACATATAAAAACCCTCAATAATAACTTTTAACATGAAAGCATAAACGCAAACCCTAATATTACTACAATTGTAATTATTGCTGGCCCATTCCAAAAATAATTCATTTGGAATCACCCAATTTATATTAAAAACAAAAATATTACATCTGTTCAATGAGCTTTGGTGTGAACATGGGTGTTCCTGATGATGTTTAGTAACTAAGACGTCTGTATCATGGATACAGTATGTAGCTTTCTCCTTCCCCCAGCATGACACTACAGTAGCACAAACACAGCACTTAAATAACAGATGTTCTTCCCCGTCCAGGTGTGTATGCGTGTGTGTTTTGATCTTGTTTCCAGGTGTGTGTTAACATTGCTTCGGAATTATTTACAAACTTCATGAAAATTCCCAGGAGAGAGAGAAATAATTGGAACTGTGCTGACACAGCAGCCTTTGGGCTGATATGGTTGGACCATCAGACATCTCACTATCACGCTGGTTGTTATGGCTACAAACACAACCTTTAGATACACTCTCAAAAACGAAAATATTTGCAAGGACACTCGGAAAGGTCACATCCTCCTGCCGATTTCATGAAGGTTGCAAGCTGATGAAACCCACTGCTGTATTTCTCAGACTGCTTGATAGGGAGCATTGAACAGCTCCTTAGTGTTTAGAGACTCTGCAATAACTCTGGGCCATGACCATGCAGATGCCCGGTTGACTACAATGCCTTATAGTTAACAATGTCCCATGGGCGGTCTAGAACATGAACTATTGCACAGTGAGCTCCTCCAGCACATCGACAGCCATATCCTCTGACCCCACACACCCTAGCCATCCCCTGTTCCAACCTCTGCCATGCTGAAAGAGGTCCCGGAACATCTAAGTAAGAACCACCTGGTTCAGAAAGCTTTACCCTAGAGCTGTCAAACTGGTCACACCGGCAGCACCTACCAGAACACGACTCCAAGCCTATAGACTGTTACTGATTCAGCCCTGACCCCAGCCCACACACTGGTCTCCACTAGCTCACAGGACTGTATGCACTTTAACTAACCCTGTATACCTGAACATCTGAGTAGTGTATTTTATTTATCTTTTTTTATCTACACAGCACATCTGTACTGTAAGCTGTTCACCTGACCACTGAGCTGCTATTTTCCTACCTGCACTGTATACTTTATATATACTTTATATGTGTGTGACCGCACACCTGGCTACCTCAAAATACTGTACACTACATGTACACTGTAAGCTGTTTTGCCTCCTGTATATGCTAACTGCACTCCAGCTCTAGTATGCACATTCTGCTATACAGATACTGCTCTTCCACATTTTGCACATGTCCTATTGTTACTGTTTAAGCACATATTGTTTGTTTATTTGTGTATTTGTCTTTTCACTGTTCATTACATATACAGTTCTATGTACAGAACTAATATTATAGGTTTCCCATCTCCTTTGGTGTGTTATGTAGCTTTTGTGTATGTGGTTAAAAGCTATTAAGCCTAGCTAGAGGGAACAACTCTCTAGTAACTCTCTCCTGAAACACCTTGTTGGAGTTCCAGTCCTTTTCTCTGTTGAAATCTTGTCAAACAGTCCTTACTGTCCGCCTACCAGCAGGCTCAGGACAACCGCACACAACACACAAAGAGCTAAAAAACGTACTACCCTGAAACGACCTTAAAGGCCAGAACAGAGTAGGTGAGGTGACCAGTCAGACCGAGGTCATCAGAGGTCATCTGGAGGCAGGGCCTAATGACACAGGAACTCTTACAGTACATTTCAGACAAAGGGGATTATTCACAAGCTCTATGTAGACATCAAGGAGGAATTAAAAATGCTGAATCAATGCATTCTGTGGCACCTTTGAAAAAAGACTAAACGTATTAGGGCACATGAGGAACCTAACGGGGTTTTAACTCACCTTCAAAAAAAATATTCCACAGACGTAACTGTTAATTCACACTTGTGGTCTTTTCCAACAGTTGTTGCTTTGTCACCTTCTATCTCAGCGTACTTCAGTTCTCTATAGTGATGCATTGGCATAGTGTAACTGAAGTCTATGAGTCTGTCTCTGAGGTAGACAATATCCACCTGATTCAGGAGAATGATTTAACAGGATTAGAGAGCACTCTATTACACGCTACTTAGTACAGGAACGAACACTCAGTGTTTGTTAGCAAGGGATCAAATGCATTCATTCAGGGGCCTATAATTTATCCTTAAGTAGCCTCAGAACGGCCCCGTATAGCCTTTGAGAGTTCAACATTCGCCAGCATACAGTTCAGAGCATTTGTCTTGTACCGCTGTTTATCTTTGATCTCTCAGGTAAAAGTACATCTGGGAATGAGTCTAATTTATACATTGTTCTCACTGTAATTCTCACTTAAACCCCGACCAAGTGAGCCGGTAATGAGCTATCGAATATTTGTCACACCCTTAATGAAGCAGTTACAACAAGTCAGACGTGGTAGACAGACAAAGACATTAAAAACTAGCAGCAGAGTGCCTTTACACACTGTAAAACATTCACGCTGTGTGGTCTGTCTGCTCGGTTAAGAGCAGCTCCACTTTTCCTCCACCTCATCTCAGCAGCGTCTAACTTTCCGTCAGACTGGGTGAAAGTATCGCCCCATGTCGCCGCTGAACATGGATTGTGAAGTGGGCGCTTAGGAGGCGCTCAGGCTGGCTTATTAAAGTTTGGTTTCTTTTGGGGGGTGGGGAGGAGTGGGGGTCTGGCTCTTTTGGAGTGAAAAGGGAGCTAATTTCATGTGTCACTCAAAATAAATGATGCCAGCTCCCTACTGCTGAGCACTTAACTTGCTGTAATGGTGCAGCATTAAGTGTAGACCACTTCCCATGTTCATGGCTGGGATAATGAAACATGCCATTCCAAATGAGCTACGCGGCTGCTGCCTTAATCCGTCCACTTTTACACTGCAACACTACGGCTCATGTTTTGGCCCACTTTCTTTAGCTGTTCTGGCATCGGACACAAACAGCCCAAAACCCTGTCTTTCGCCAGAGAAACTGCTAATGGGATTTAGTCCATGTCACCACAAAAATTTCAAAACGCCATAGACAACTCTCCAAAGATTTTGCTTGAACCTTCCTACATTGACTTTAGCCCTGCCATAAACATGTCATTGCAGATGTCACATGCTGTCATGATTTGTTATGACACATTACACTCAGTAATATATATTATAGCAGCATCATACTCCCATTACTGGTAATTATCATGACAGATGTCATCATTTATGATGTCAAGACAGTTATCGAGAAGACAAAAGTTAACATCAAACAATCACACTTGGCCTAGTTTGTGAGAAAGACACATTAGATCTTCTGCGTTCTCCTGTTCTAAAATGATCTAACTGGTAGCAGGGCGTTCAACATGACTGACAAAGGGTTAGAATATGCCATCGGGGCAGCAGTACTACTTCATCCTCTCATGTTGGACTGATAGTAGACTCACTGTTACATTTACATTTACATTTACATTTATGGTATTTAGCTGACGCTCTTATCCAGAGCGACTTACAAGGTTAATCATATTACAGGTAGGCCAGTGTGGTGTTAGAAGTCTTGCCCACGGACTCTTATTGGTGTAGCACAGCATAGTCACTCAGCCCGGGATTCGAACCCCAGTCTCCCACGTGTGGTGGTGGCTACTTGGCGGGTAGTGGTATTATTCGCTGAGCTACACCAACCACAGTTACAACAACTCACTATCACTTCTATAGGTACAAATTAATATTTGAGACAGGACAGGCTGGGGCT
Organism: Prochilodus magdalenae; assembly: GCA_024036415.1. NCBI lineage: Eukaryota > Metazoa > Chordata > Actinopteri > Characiformes > Prochilodontidae > Prochilodus > Prochilodus magdalenae. The sequence continues at coordinate 204,792 of JAMWET010000797.1, read as the reverse complement.
AGCTGGTGCATGCTAACTGCAGTAGATATCTCTGCAACATGATACATAGATGTCCTTGACAAACCATCAAAACTGTTATTTCCTGTCATTTTGGAATGTGAACCAAAAACCCAGCACATTAAAAGCTTGTACACAACATGAACACCATGTGTTTCATGTCAGTATGCTCTGTTGTCTTTGTCACTACTTTCCAGAGTCGCTGCAGCAGCTGTAAAGTCTATGTATGGTATTTCACATGTGTCTCTGATGTCAAGTGAATGACTGTGATGGGTATAACCATAGTGATTTTCACTGGCCAGTTTCACACAAAATGTGAAGTCCAGCAAATACATACAGTGAGAGGAAGATAATGTGAATGTGAGTCTCATAGGATCTCACGTTATGATAAAAATTAAAGGGAAAGACTCCAGAGATTGAGCAAATGCCGAATTTAGCCTGTAGGTTGTTCAGTGACCAGGAGGGGTATTTGTGCACATCACTAATCTTTACCCAAATTCCTACCAGTTTTGCCTCTTGACCCCGGCTAACTAGGTCTCCTCCATCACCCACTGGTACCACACTGGGAGAGATGGCTAGCATGTGCTTCCTCCGAGACACATGAAGACAGCCCCTGAATCTTTTCAGCATGCTTGGAGGGGAGTGCTAAGTGATGAGAATAAAGTGAGGTCATTTTACTAATCCAGAAAGAGTGAGCTTTACTGGACTCCCTGTCAGAGGTGACAGTGGCATCACTGGAACCTGAACTCTAAGCCTTCAGACAACAATAACACCAATGCCTAGATGGTAGCACCAATAATATTCTAACATTAAATTCATAATAATTGTGTATATTTACAGCATTATATAATAGAGACACAGAGCCCTGCTGCTGATAAAGCCTTGGTCTTATTTTTATCTCCACATAAACAAAGGCTTTGAAATTAATTGTGCTTTGTAGATCAGGATACATTAGTGTCTAGGGTACTAATTTGATGGACGTTGCTGCAAAGAGCTCCTGGAAAGTCCCCCTCTCGGTTATTATGTTTGTTAATGACATTTAAGGAGAAAATATAGCCTCAGTAATCAAACCGGCCTTTCTTCATATCTACAGAGAATCAATCTCTCTTGCTCTCCCTCTTCCTCTCTCAGGCATATTAGCAGTTCGCTCTCACATTAGCTGATGTAGAAAAGCAAACGAGGAGAAACGATTACAGATGCAGAACGGAAAAGGGGAGATGAATGAGGAGAGGAACAGGAGGAGACAAGAGGAAGTGGGAGAAGTGCAGGGAGAGACACAGCGAAGGGAGGGAAAGAGCAGACAGAGGGAGACACAGAGAAAACTTGCAGTTTGTTTCTCATGCAGCCACCCCCCTCATCCCTCCGTCTGAAACCTGATAGCATAATGAGGTTTGACTCCTGCCAGCAACTTCCCTCTCCCTGGCTGGCTTGCTCACTCACTCTCTTTCTCTCTCTCTCTACCTCTCTCTCTCTCACACACACACACACACACACAAACACTCTGCATTCACACATACATTTCTCCCACTAATGATGGAATGAAACAGCCTTATTATAATATTGGCCATGATACTGTATGTTATTAATATTCTAGATTGAACAAAAAATTAATGCTGGTAAATGTAAGGTAAGAGAGAAAGATAATAGCAATTATATACCACTGCATTCAGAATTATATCATGTCCCACATTTGATCTCATTGTTGTAATGTCAACATTCACCAATTTTTAAAGGGTTGAACAATTACACTCATCTTCAAACAAACAGTTCCACCCAGAAGGAAGTTGGATTGCAGTGCTATTGGGAAGGAAGATAAAGGTTACCAGGAACAATAAGTGATGATAAATTTAGACTGATATGGGTAATATTTACTAAGCTACACATATAGAAGTAAAGTCTCTCAGGGAGGCCATATTTGCTAATGCAACATGCCAGAGTTCTCAGCATGAAGTTGTAGAGGTTCCTAATGGTGTCCTGTGATAATCCATCCCACGCAGCTTGAATATTCTCAGACAGTTCCTGCAGATTGTGTAGTAGGGTTGGAAATGGAGTGACACCAGGTCTTCTGGATGTGTGACATGTGACAACAACATGTTTATGTTGGTGCTGACCACGTTGCCTCTACACACAGATTCACTGGTCGTCTCCAGCAAGACAACAGCAGGACCTGTCACTTAAGATGACCGGCTGTCATTCTGAGTCATTCCATGACAGTCTGGCACGACATCTTTGGCAACATTGACAGGGGTTTTGAGGGCTGTTTTCGTAATCATCTTCATGCATGTAGTCCTGTGTCATGCAGCCGTCTGCCAATGGTGCTGACACTAACAGGATAACTTATGGAGGGCATCACTCCTCACTGAATGTCCAGAATCGTGGTTGTTGGTTCAGTCAGGTACGACAATAAGGTCTTACCATTTCAAACCTACCCACCAAGTTCATTCCTGTAGGTTGATTCCTTCTGGGTGCAACTATTTCTGAACCTGTTATGATGAGTGTATATTAGGAAAAACTGCTGTTCATAAAAAGTACTTTAAAGCTTTGCTGAGTCAGTGGACAATCAATAATATCAAAAGAAGAAATGCCGTCCACAAACTTTTGACAGACAGAGCAAATGTGAATGATCACAGTTTCACACTTACTGAAGCTCCGTTTGCCCTACTTTGATGACTGGAGTGGCAAGACCACTGTTTCACTTCTTACATCACTAACATCAGCCTTTGTGTTGATGTAGAAATCACAGCCTGTGGCCGAGCTGCTGAGCACGCAACCCTGGGGAGAGGGAGAGAGAGAGTCAGGGAGAGAGAGAGGGAGAGAAAGAGAGTTTATATGAGATGCAGGTGTTGGCTGTTTAGAAGCATTATATCACTGTGAACTTCTGATTCTGAGCTTGAGCTACTGGGAAGGAATTCGGCAGGCAGGGAGTCGAGGTTTGCCTGTAAATTTAATTATTTTCATGAGCACTGCTGTTTATATTGAGGCTACCGCTACATGTAGGGAATACTCTCATTGTTATGTGTATGTCTTCAGTCAGCGGGATTCCTGTTCTTTTACTTTTCAGTCCAGGAAAAAGAGCTGAGGTTACTGTCTATGATAACTGCCTGTATGCAAATTGTATTCACATGCAGCAGATAGAGATTAAGGGTATCCAGTATAGCTGGAACGACTGATGCTGAAACAGTATGTAATATTAGACGAGGGCAACAAATGGCCTTTTCTGCTTTTGGCTGATCTTGTCCTCAAGACAGGAGAGAAGGCCAGACATTTCTATTTAGAGTAAGAGAGTTTATTTTGGGGACAAAGAACTGACATCATCAGCTGAGACACAAATAAAAGAGCAGTAAGAGATGAAAATCTGAAAATAAAGAAGTGTACACACACACACACACACACACACACACACATACATACACACACACACACACACACACACACACACACACACACACACACACACACACACACACACACACACACACACACACATACATACACACACACACACACACACACACCGGTTTAGTTGATTTTAACAAACCTCATTTCAGTGATAGGCATTGCTTACAGTTACCATTTGTTTTCTGCCCGTACTGCATGGCTTAAAGAGAGAGAGAAAGAGAGCGAAGGAAGAAACCAGAGAATGACAGAGGACGAAAGAAAGAGTGAATGAGACAGAGAAAGAACAAAGTGAGAGAACAAGAGAGAAAGATCATGTCAAACTGAATTTGAGAATGACAGAGAGAAAATGAATAGGAGAGAATGAGAGACTGCACAAACCAGAAACAGAGAAAGAGAGAGAGAAAGAAGAGTGGGAACATGGGAGAGAGAAAATGAGAGAGAAAGCAAGAGAGAGATAAAACAAAAAAAGAGAACAAAAGAAAAAGAATGTTATATTACAACTTGAAAAGTGCCTTCCCTGTAGGAACATAGGATCCCACTATGGGTGAAATGAGGGATGAATAAACAACACACAGAGGCATGTGGGTAAGTATGGCTTTGGAGTAAAGTTAGGGGACCTGCCTGACTTACCTGAGTGAGCACATGCAGTTTGGAGGCTGTAAGTTATAGGAAACAATAGAGTTTTGGTGGGACCAAAAATAAATGGCAGAAGTGAGGGATGGAATATAAGAGACAAACAGATGAGTGTAGGTCAGACTAACATTGAATGGGGGGTTCGGGGGTCTGCCCTGAGACGCTGCATGTCGGCTGAACAGAAGTACAGTAAATGGGCTTTTCTATTTTATTTATTATTAACATATATTCAGACATTTGACAGAGATAAAAGTGACAATGCTCGCTTAGAAATTATTACACATAGTGACATTTTTGAGATCATCAGCCTGCAACAGGAGTACAAACTGCACAAGCTGTGTTCTCTATAATAGTCCATAACAAAAAAGAGCCGATACTGTGGCGTGCTGCTGTCTATCTCACACACATTAATAAAATATTGACAAAGCAGCACACAGAGAGAGAAGACCCTCATCAGTGGTCCTCCCTTTAAACCTCTCCAAGTGTATGTGTGTGGTGAAGGCTGTGAGTTTAACAGCACAGGTTGCTCTGAGTGAACTCATAAACATGTCATTGAGACCTTGACCTTGCAGTAAACAGCTCCACTCCCTATGGTCCCTCTCTTTTTCTCACTTCCCTTCATCTCTCACGTGTTCATTGGAGAACCTGGCCTTAAGTCAACCACGTAGATAGTGGTTTGCTTCTTTCCACCCGTGGTGAATCTTCAGGACACCTACAGCCTAACTGCATCTGTAAACAGTAAAACAAGTATATATATACTGCAAGTTTATTTGATAAAATCACTGTTTTTGTTGCATTTTGATGTTCAGTGTGTTGTTCTAATTATTCTAATTCCTCATGAAGTTTCAGAAAATTATTACATTCTTGAAACAGTCAAACGAATATTATCCCTTTCTATGCAGTATCTAAGTAGATACAGCCAAGCTAGCTCTAGGCCTTTAGAAGCTGGACCGAAAGCCCAAAATGTCAGAGTAACATAAATAAGAAGTGGTTTGGTTTACAAGGGATGGGAACAATTTAGCGAGCAAATAACATCATTCTAGACTCTGGAAGTCCTTGATATGCCACTCACGGTAAGTACAAACAGTAGCCTAATCAATGAGTTTCAGTGAGTTGTTAGAAATGGGAAACAGCAGTTGCAGCTTAACTTAAAGTGTCATTTTAAACCTGATACATGGTCCAAAAAAGGGATAGCCTAGCACTAACATTCTATAAGGAATCCCATATTGTAGAATACCGTAAAGGATTTGTAATTTGAGTGGATAATTCTTTGGCACAGCAAAAACTATCAAGACTATCACAAAACTATCACTAAGTATTTATCTCCATGTCTTACCCACTCATCTCATGCAGTCTGGTAGACGATCCAGCAGCTAGATTCAGCAGCCTCCGCATGCAGACACAATGTATTACCAAGCTGAAATGATAGATTATTGAGTTGTTAGGCTAACTGACACAGTCACTGAGCATTATTAGCATTTTACACTCAGCGTTCCTCTCATAGTAATACCTTTGCAGAGTCACGCAACAGTTCTTACACTGAACATCCTATACTGAACAACATTTTTATAAAGTTAGATTTAAGCAAAACATATTTGTAAATAGTGATATGAAGGCAAACGTCATTTTGTGAATTATTAATATGCAAATATTAAATTGAATGAAAAGTAGATAATGTTGACAAAATACAAATATGCACATCTGAAAATACACCCAAACAAATTTAGACCAAAAAATGACTCACATAACTCACTGGTATTGGAACATATTTGGAACAAAACTACATTCAAAATCTGATGTACACCTTCAAATGTACAAATACAATATGCTTTGCATCTTGACCTCACTGTCCCATATGCTGATCTTTTATAGAGTTCAGTATTTGTATACAGTAAAGCCTGTACAGTTTGATGTTTTTTAATATACAGTATTTTGTCATGCAATTTGTAAAAAATCAGTCCTTGAATCATATAGTGTCTGTCTGATGACTATTCTGCTAGTTTACAAGCTGTTCAACTGTACTTATTAACACTTTTGTTATTTTCTATACAATAATAACCCATATGCTGCAGATATAAATATTATTTGAATATTAAACTAGTAAAATGTATATTGGCACAGGTTATTTAATATTTCAAAAAAAGGTAAAGAAAAAAGAATGATGTAAGTTAAATACTGAAATTATCTTCAATTAAAGTTGTAGTAGGTGATTTTGTATAAACCAGGAAGTGTAAGCAAGTTTTTGAAAAAATCCAAACAAATTAAACTCCACCCCTTCCTATAGCACCACACACTGAAAACCAATGAAAAAAGCCAGTTTAGACTAACGTATGACAAATACTATAATGTGGGCAACAGAGCCCGCGTCTGGTCTATGCTGTAATTTATTTTCAAACTCACCAAAAAACATGGAAATATAAGAACAGGCCTGTCCTTACTCCTGGCTCCCATACCCCCTAAACTGTTAGCTGGCTAGCCTCCCCTCACTTAATACACAGCCTCCCCTCACTCAAAGTTAAACACAAAACCCACTCTACAGTCAGAAAACCCACCTGTATTCAAACTTTTCAACACAATGAAGTCATTTTAAGGTGAACCTAACCAGCCGAACACACAACCTATCACTGAAACTTTCTTTTCTTTTTAGACTGAAGTCACGACATGCCACACCGCAATGCTCTCAAACTACCCCTGCTCAAAACTACAATGCAGACATACAAGATACAAGATAAACATAGCTGGCCAGCTTACACCTACAGCTTAGCCATATGACAGACTCAGCACACGAGTATGTGAGCTCAGACGGAACGTGCGCTCATGCAGGCTGGTCCCAAGGCAGGTATGGAAACTGACAGGCAGGTAGGCCATCCAAACCTGTCACTCAGCCCAAATGAACTGACTCCACAGGGTTTTTTACAGTACCACAGATAACTAGGGTTTTGGTTTTACTTGCAAGAGCATTAGATTTATTGACTGCTCTCATGATGTGCAGAGTATTTCAGGAAGTATATAAAAATGTTTCTAAATTAAATAACCTTCTCCACCATTAAGTACTTTAACATGCTCCACATTGACTCTGAACAGATATCCCAAATTTTTAAATGCTCCTGATTGGGAATCTGTTATATCTATCCATTTACAGTTTCTCCACTGATCTATATTTCTGTGATGTAGAACGGACACAGGCCTCAATAGTTAAACAGCTCAGACATCTTCTGGCCTACATTGCGTCTGAGTCCTGCAGCACTTGCCTCAATTAATCATCGTCTTTCACAGGGCATCTGTCCTTGCCCTCTTAGAACTGACACCATCTCCAAACAATCCTCGTACTTTAACGTTAGCCAGAGAACCATCTGAGGAGATTAATTACCGTGCTTTTAGTCGCGTGTTTTGGAACAGCAACTACTGCCATAATTCACTTCTCCTGCAGCGGATGATCCTCCGCATGCAGTGGATGTCGTTCTGCGGAATAAACAAACAGATAAATTCATTTTCGCCAGACGGTTTTATGACAACATTTGATTTTATTGCTAGGAGGCTCCTCCAGCGTGCACAGTAACTGGTCTTTAAGCTCCAATTAGCTCAATTTTCCACAACACTATTTGTCATCATTCCAAAACAACCTCAGAGATCTAGACCAACAGATTTAAAATCACTGAAGTAATCAAAAGATCAGGGGACTGACGTGCTTTAGGACATCTTGAGGTTGTTTAGAGATGATCGCCCTACTGCTGAGTAGTCTGTATACCGTTTCCCTGTATTACCGAAAGCCATTTGATGCGATAAATAACTATGTTCTCAATTTCCCAGTCTGATCATGTACAACCGACACAAATATATTGCATGTTGGGAGGAGGAGAAGAACTCTTTCTAAGATAATGACGTGAAAACCCTTTTCAGTTATGTGGTAACTTCAAGGAGCCCCATTGTACCAGGGCACTTAACTACCACACCCTTTACATAATTACTGCAAGAGGGTGGGAATACAGGTGGGGCCTTTGGCATTCTTCAGCTATCACAAGCACTACTAAAAGATAATTGCCTTTACAACCGGCAATACACAGGCTCAGTCTTGGCAGAGAGGACCTTGATAAGCTGCAGACGACGAGGCGAAGTTAACTGATTGTGTGCTTCTACTTGATCAAATCCAACAGGCTGATGGGCGGCGAGTGATATGGAAAGTAACTAGTGCATTTAACCGTAGCCTTTCTATTGTTTGCTAAATGAGCGCCGATTGTGTCTTCTACAAAGCAGTCAAAGTACCAGGCTTTTATGTTGACAGTCAGTTGACTGTCAATCTCTACATATAGTCAAAAGCAATGTTAAAAATAAAGGTGTCCAAAGGGTTCCTCTAAACCATGTCACAGAACTTTGGTTCATCAAAGAAACCAAGAAAATGTTTGTCTTACAACACCCAAGTCAACAGACATTCAAAAACTGAGGAGAAGTTTACAGAGGTTTGGAACTTGGGTCTGGTAGCTTTAGAACTGAGGACCCTTTTTAACATTGTCTTGGTCCATTCGAGATAAATCAGTGTAACCTTGCCAAGGCTATTCAAATTAGATTCAATCAGTCAAACAGCGCAAATGCTGTCTATTCATATAGACTTGATCTACTGATCCGAGGCCAGCTCAAGTCTGAAAATAAGTGAAACTAAGCAGAAGTTTAGTCTGTTGATGATGCATTTTCAGAAGCAGGCTAGTGCAGAGAGACACAGGCTTCTCTCCTTTCAGTGCAGTAATCCAGGGGCTCTGCACTCACAATACACACACATTATATCTCGGCAGGAGGCCTGGGGCTATGGCTGCCAAGCCAGGGTGTGTGTCACAGTTTAAAAAGGAGAGAAGAAAAAAAAAGATAAGAGGCTTCTCGGGCCAGGAGCCAAATCTGCTTCTGTGAATTCCATTATTAGTCTCAAGCACGCACGCAACCTTTATAACTTCCCCCCCCCTCCTGCTTCAATTACACCTTTGTCTTGTTCTTAAGATTTGTTTTCCACCAAATATGTCACAAAATGCTCATTACAGGGAAAAGGACAAAGGTCGCTGACCATCCTGATATGGAAAATTGAACTCATCTTGATTATACAGTACTTAGACACCTACGCAAATTGCTTAAAACCATTTATCTGGATGATAAGTGACCATATAAAACATCATATAACTGTAGACTAAATACAAATAAACATAAACACACTACAGAAATGAAAAGTAACTAGGAGTTCCTGTTTTAAGATGGTGTTATATCAACTTGTCAGATGGGCTGGCTCCTGATGTTTCCCTGATGCCACCAGTCATTGTATGGATTTGTTTGTTTTGATCACAGAGCACTTCATTAAGTACACCTACATTGTATGCACTTTTATTGTCCATTTAATCAGCTCCCATTATCATATAGGTGCAGGCTGTAGCCCCTCTTCACCCTGTTCCTCAATGGTCAGGACCCCCACAGGACCAACACAGAGCAGGCATTATGTAGGTGGTGGATCATTCTCAGCTCTGAAGTGACACCGACGTGGTGCTGGTGTGTTAGAGTGTGTTGTGCTGGTGTGAGTGGATGAGACATGGCAGTGCTGCTGGACTTTTTAAACACCTCAGTGTCACTGCTGGAGAACAGTCCACCAATCAAAACTATCCGGCCAACAGTGTCCTGTGAGCAGCGACCACTGATGAAGGACTAGAAGATGACCAACACAAACTGCACAGCTACAGATGAGCTAACGTCTCTGACTTTACATCTACAAGGTAGATCTCCATAGTACGTGTGTCTAATAGAGGGGACAGAGAGTGTCACTGCAGTGCTAAGAGCGAACAACCATCCAAATAATACCTGCTCTGAAGTGGTCCTATGGGGATCCTGACTCTCTGAGAACAGGGTAAAAAGTGGCCATCAAAGTATTTGTAGGGCTACAAAGTGCACCTATAGGGTAAATGAAGCTTATAAACTGGACAATGACTGTAGATACAAGGTGGGCATACCTACCTGTAAATGCTTAGTAAGTGGAGATCACGGCTTACTGTTTGTGCTATTTGTTTTTATTCGAATATTTTTTGAGCAAATAAACAATAATTAGCATATTTAATATACCTTTCTCAACAGCACAGTGTAATCTGTGGAATCAAAAGCTTTTATAAATCTAGCTAATAACTGTATTCCTGCATAATAAAGAGGCAATGTTTGGTTCTAAACCTGAGTAGAGGTTTGATACGTGAGTAGAGTCAGGCTGCTTGGGTTCCAGAGTTAAGGATTTGTGAGTTAGCCACTGGTGCCCAGATTAAGGCGTCCAGCCTTTAGCTAAAGTCCAGCAAAAATGTCATTATAGTTGGCATAAAGTGAGGCTGCCATTTCAGTGTAAAAGGCTCAAGGGCAGGGGAGTGAATTCCTTCCAAAGTTCATGCTTGTGTCTAGGAATGTGTTGACTTGAAACTGACGAGAAGTCGCTGTGGAGCAGAAAGAAATAACCTCCTTTACGTTTTTCCATGTTTAGGTCATTTTTGACATTGGAAAAATGGAAAAGAGTTGGGGACTGCTATTAATGCTAAAAGAAAAGCAATGGTTCATTTCGACTTCATCTTTAGGCAAACTAGCGTGCATACAACCCAAACCAAAGCCAGCTTCAAGAGTAAATACATTCTTGAACGTGCATGTTTATCAGCCCATCATTCCAGCAGCCTGCAACAACAGCCAGGGAGCCATTTTGCCCCCATTCTAACTCTCTCTCGTATCTGCACTTCCGTACACACTTCAACAGATCAGTCACACTCAATCACAAGTGCCAAAGGCTCCCGGTCAGGTCTGGCCTTGTTCGGCGGTTTAGATAAACCCAAGTCCATTAGACCAGCTGAGTGGAGTGGGTTTTAGCGACTAGGGGTCAGTGGCTGAAGCCTTGCTCTTGAGAGGCCTACATTGTTCTGCCTTCTTTGGATGGGTTCTCTGGGGAAGGATCATGGTGTCTACTCATACGGAGGAGCCCCTTAAGTGCTCAAAGCCACTCTGAGTCTGCAGATCTGAAGGTCTTTACTTGGAGAGAACACCCAGGAGAGGACTGTTGTATGGTCAAATATATGCGGCTGTCTGGTGTCTTCTTGTGCCTTAGTGGATTATACAATAGTTTGTATTTACTATGAGCATAAAAACATGCATGGATACAGTAATGTCATGGCATTTCTAACTCAAGCACATGGTTATTAGTCCTATATCCTTAGCAAAGTAAAAGTGCTTTTATTAACCTGTGAGATCAAAATATGACCCAGGAGAGCTACGGATTAGCCCAGTATTCATTTCAATAGCCACGGCCCATGAAGCAAAACGCTGTAGGCTTGGTGCCAGGGCGTCCATTTGAACTCTCTGAGATAGCAGTATAACTGAAAGGTCTAAAACACTTCATGATGTAAAAATGTGCCTTTTTCACAACATAGCTGTGAGCACATGATTGATTTAGCAGAAAAGGGCTGGAAAAATCTTTTGTTTAAATTTTATTGCGTTTTAATATTTATTATAGCACAACTGCTAAGGTCTGCTGGCTTCGACTCGAGTATGAAACCATGCCTCCTTAGACATATTCATAGCTCAATCATTTTGTTTAAGCGGTTGGTGTTGTATCCCTGTATGAATTAGTGATGGATCAGAGATGCTGCCAGTGCAGCAGACCTGGCAAACCCAAAGTCCTGGCCGACCTTTCATGCTAAGGCCTTTTCTCCCCACTTCAGGGCACTCGGCCGCTCAGATTCTACCAAACTAAACAAAAAATAAAAGATCAACTCAAAGAGCTTGACATTTAGGTTTTTAAGAGCTATGGCCAGTCTCTTAAACATTCCCAGCATTATTATTTCTCTCCTGGGGCAGATTTATATCTAAACGTTAGCATGACTTCAGCATAAATGTTTGGAGAGGAGAGGGCCGTGAGGACATGGTTCCGGTTGGTGTTTTGCTGTCTTCAAAGCACATTGCTCGACTTGTCTCTTCCATTCAGGCAAATATTTACTTACGCTGTCCATTAAATGGACACTTGTCAGGAGGCCGTCACTCGAGTTTCCAAGCCTACGGGTTCCCTCGGTGTTCTGCTTTGGGCGTTCCTTGTAAATAGCTGTTGTAGAATGATGGATTGTGTTTGTTTGTTGGGAGTGCCCGGGTTTATTTCATTAGCAAAACCAGTAAATAATCGTCCAGGCCAGGGACCAGATTTGTTAGGATTTGCCGGAATTAAAGTGGAAAGCTACCTTTAAAAAGCATGTTTTTATTTTTTGAAATGCGTAAACAATGCCAAGTGGGTCAGAGGCAAGCCGAGGTCAGCGGATGGCTGTGGTTTAGCCAGAATGGTTGGATCTCGGTCCAGGGGACAACAGCACAACATATTAACAGGGATTCACTTGAACAGCTTTATGTGTAAATATTGACATTGCGGAGCAGTTTATGTCTTGAAAACAACGGATGATTAAAATGCTCTCAGTCCTACATCCTCCTCTCGAAGAAAGCATTAGGAACTGTTAGTGATTCAGAGGAGAGTGAGAGTGCGAGTGTAAATGCTGTAGTGCTTGATATATTACATGTAATGCTTTTTTAGAAACACTTTGCCAGAAATATCATTCTTCCCTCACAGTGAAAATTGCACTTCTGCCAACTATTAGGGCTGGACTGTATGACAGTGTATATTGTTATTGTAACAAATCATGTCACAGTATAACACAATACGCTTCTCTGAACATACAGTGTATATCTTCAGCACTTGTTGAACTCTGACCATCTGCATGTTTCATTATAAACAGAGCCAAAGTATGCCACACAGTGTATACTAATACTGAATAGCAACCATTGTGTTCACAGGTTATTTAGCCAAGCTGGTCCTTTAGTCTCTTTTACAACTGGTCAGATGTCTGTGCCACGACATAATCTGTAGGCTGAAGTATTACAATATTATATTTTTGCCCTAACGCCCACTTCTACTTACTATAGGAAGAAAGAGTTTTAACACAGATAGGTCATTGTTATAACACTACCTCAAACTACTCCCATGTTTCAGTGTTTATAAACTCTAAGAAAGTGAACCAAGGTAACAAAGCATCATATGGCAAGTAAAAAACACCTTCAGTCACTGTCTATGTGGTGCAGTAATGAAATCAAATCACAAAATTTAGTATCCTAAAAAATATATCTCGTAATAACAGGCTTATACAGTATAATAAGAACGTGGTCACTTAAACTGCGAAATGATACTAGGGTTAGAATCAGTTTAAGAATCCGGGTTTATTTGGAATGATTGAGCCCAGCCAAATAAAGAAAACATTACGCTTTCACACTGGGTCGCGGATTTGTCGTGAAAGGGACCCATACACGCACACAGACTGTATGTCTAGTGAATCAGTGAGAATTAGAAAGAGGGCAGTTTGAAGTCACATCAAAACAAATTGAGCTTTTGTAGGAGCCTCAGCCGGAGCCCCTGTTTCATTTGCATGTCAATGCAGGCGGTCTGGTGGGCCAGCGGCACGGTAAATGAGCAATGCAAATAGCGCACACACTGCTCTTTACAAACACCATCTGAAAGAGCAAGTCCACATAGAGTGCCACAGAGAAGCAGAGTGAGGACACACAAGTGTCTCATTATCCTCTTTATATTAATATGTAATACAGGATGTGGTGTTTATAAATGTGTATATATATATATATATATATATATATATATATATATATATATATATATATATATATATATATATATATATATGATTCAAAATTAATCATTACAGCCGTACTCGTAATATTTCTACTGTTGTGTTCTCCAAATTCACAAATGCGTTCTTACCTCCAATTCATGCGATCAGTGAAGTGCTGGTCTTTGTTCAGAGGTTTGAGACTGACTCACTGTCCTGTAATGGTGTGGAATGGTTTAGGCCATGTTCATTATATTATCAGCATGAAATTCAGTACATAGGACGACCTATATACCCAATAAGTCATGGCAATGCTGCCGTAACATAACCTTGTTTCTCCAAAATGGTAACTTAACAGCAGAAATCCCCATTTTAATGTGCATTAATGTAAGAAGATTAAGACATTTAAGATGATAAGAAATCATTTTGATCATTGAGTTTTTAAATGTTTTCATTCATCAAGAAATAATTTTTCATAGTGCAAAAAAGATGTGATTAAAAATCATAGAAATAAACACTTCTAACCTTAATATATAATTTCACTAAAAACATCTCACTTAATAAACAAGTTCATCATGACACAACATGCAGGACTGCCTAAAACCTTGAGTGTCACTAAAAGCATTTGTGGGTATCTTTCTTTTGCTTTTTTTCTTCCTTTTTTTTTTTTTTACACACACACACACAGGCTGTTGAAGCAGGTGATGGCCCGGGCAGAGCCCGAGTGGAGAACACAATCAGAGCATTAGCTTGTCCAAACTCTCAGGTTTTTGTTATCATTAGCTGAGCACTAATAGTCCTAAGGGAGGCCATACTCACTAATGCTAGCGGCTGTTAAGTGGACGGCCCGCTAATGGCGTCTTCCAGGGGTCCTGACTCACAGCAAGGTCACCTGAGACGGGGAAAGCAGAGAGCGTGAGCTGGGATTGACCAAGCACATAGAAAACAGATTAACTCTAGTGTTGAACTAAATGACAGTGTCAGTGGGGATTCTTCACTGAAGGGAAGGTTTAAGCTCTGTCTGGTAAAGCAGCACACAGGATCCATAGTCATCTTCACAAGATCTGGCCCAGGCTAGAGCATACAGATAGGGCTGCTATGTGTACAGTAAAAATGCAAGTCATTAAAAAAACAAAACTAACATACTGACCCTTCAGTGACAGAAGATTCTTGGTAATTCCTTGTTGATGTTTTTTTTTTTTTTTGATTCCACCTTTGGAAAATGGCAATTATATATATATATATATATATATGAATATATATATATGAATTCATATATATATATATGAAAACTAATATTCTATAAACTTTAGGGAACAATGTCCTAAAATAATCTAGTTGCTGAATTTAACAACAGCTTGTGTAAATCCACATATAGTGTTGTGTTCAATTCAGCAAATTAACAGTATAAACATTCTTTGTCGATGATGTGAACTTCATTTGTTCGCACTTCAACACAACATGTAATTTGAACAGTGGCGCCAATACTTTTGCATACAACTCTGTATTCATTACAGGCATCCGGCTATTGCTACGGGCTAGAGCTTCAGAAATTTCCACCATCCAATTCCTGTGTCGTTACTGTATTGTTACAAATTCCATTTTTTTTAATGCACAGGCAGCTTTGCACATTGAACCCAGTTATGAAACATAAAGTCAGAGTATTTTTATTAGCTGCATTTATTACTCTGGGTATGTTTTAGTCTTATCATCAGCTGTTCTTGTGAGTCTTGTCCATTTTGAATACCTTATCCGTGATAACTGTTGATAAACACACACAGAACTGCCAAAAGAATGCTGAGTAATCTAATCTAAAGACACTGGCAGTACTAGGCACAGCTGACCAGCATCATTTCGTCTTAATAGCTGAGCTTTAATGACTTCATTTAATCTTCAGTTGGCTTCCACTGGTTTTAGTGAGAATATGCTGAGCCCCTGACATTCACTACCCGCGTCCCCGCAGCAGACCAATTCACAGCGGAATGTGAGCCAACGCTTTAGGTCAAGCCGAAAGCTCTAGTTCGCAGATCAGTGAGTACAGTTACCGGGACACTATATTGACTTACTCTGAAAATATCACAGCTCCCGTGGCAGTTTAGTAGTGAGCCGAAGTCTCCAGGCTGAGTGAATACAGACATGTTTCTGTGCTTGTTGAGCGTGAGCCAAGGGCCCAGAGCTCACAGCTTACTGCCATTCCCTCACACACTAAATAAATACTCACTCTACCTCCAGCATTAATCCCCAGAGTGCAAGTTCGAGAGCAAAAGAGAACGAGAGAGAGATGTAATGTGTCCCCTTTGGAGGGACTTCAGAAATGACGCAGTCCACTGGAAGCACTACTTTTGAACAAGGCCCCTGTGTTAACTTCCCTACGCGTGCTACCGAATGAAATTCAGAGCAAACCCGCAAGCACGCACACACACACACACACGTGCACACCAGGCAGAAAATACACAGAGCCTGATAAATAGAAAAATCAAATTACAGCCAGCCACATTTAGACTTTTACAGTCAACACTGAGTCCTTTATTTGTAGAAGATGACTGAAATAAAAAAACGTCCATATTTGTACCCTGGTGTCAGTGAAATTCTTCTAAATCAGCTTGTTTTTTTTTAAACACACACAAAAAGTATTTTCATCTCGTCGTTTTTATACAAATGTGCAAATAAGACGGACATTACAAATCCTTCAGTCTTCAGTGTCAGTCCAGGATCCACAGGACGCGACTTAGAGAGGGGCGGGGTTTATTCTCAACAACGCCACCCTCCCAGTTCTAATTCAAGTAAAGTGCTCCATTGAGGAAGAGAAAACTTATAACGAACAACACATAAGTGTCCTTTTCATTTTCTCTCTCCATTTACAAGAGGAAGAAAACAATAAAATTAGAAATGCACATAATAATAATAATAATAAAAGTACAACAAACGCTATGCAGTTCAAGCATAAACAGTGTCCTCAGCCTCCTCCTTAGAGTCCCATCGCAACATTGGAGGCGCCGAGAAGTAGTCATACAAACTCCAGTTTGCCGTGGCCTGTGTACATCCCCCAGTGCACCAACGAGAGAAAGCGCTCTCCCCCTCCGCCGCCCCCTGCCAGGCTCAGCTCGGCCTGCCGCAGCTTATCGCGGCCCAGGCAACAGTTCTCGTGTCCCGTCACAGGGACCATGCACTCCAGGTCCAGCTTGGCCACATGACCCTTTTTGGCATGGTGGTGCCCGTGGAAGCTGTAGTGCAGACGGGAGAGCATCTGCTGCCTCTGGGCCCGCAGCCGCTTGTTCTCGCTGCGCAGCATCCGGAGTGCCAGCATAATCAGAAGCACCAGGATGAGACCTCCGGCAATGGGTACGGCAATCACTGCCGCTCTAAACCACACCTCTTTCGCCGAGGCTAACTCCTGAACCCGTGTGATCAAGTTCTGATTGGAGCTGTCTGACTGGTATCGGTCTGGAAGAGAAAAGAGAGCGGACACTGTCAATAAGAACTGGAGAAACGCATGTAGGCAATGTTTAGATACAACCTTTACTGTCTCAGTGTCTCCCAATGTCCCAAAGTACAGCTGTTCATAAATGCTGCTTTTATTAATGTGCCTGAGTGTGGAACAGTGCAGTGGGAAAATTACATCCACAAGCAATAAAAACTGTGATCGGTAACCTAGCGCTTAAATGTAGATTGTCGACTACCCACATGCCTCTACTCTGGAACCATTAAAATATCAGACAGCAGCCTGAAGACACAGAATCTGTAAAGATGCGTTTGTGTGTAACCACTATTATAACCTGGCCCAAACTGAAATAACTGTCATTTTAAAAACGAGCACTATTTATTCTACACATGCGCCTTCATGAACCAATATTAGCAGATATGAAATTTTAAAAAAGCAACTTTGAGCAATGATTCTAGAAAAAGTTCTTACCTGTAGAGTCACTTCGAGGGTGCGCAATATCGTGTAGTCCTCGGTAGTTGCACATATCATCATGACAGCACTCAATAGGAGACGAGCCTCCGTTTAAAACCTCCATGGTCTTTTTGGTGCACACATCCACTGAGTTTAATAGCGGGTCTAGACACCCATGTGTTAAGGGTGAGTTTGAATTAAGTGGGTCCAGTAGCTTGGTGAAACAAGCGTTAAGCTCCGATTTGCACATGTATCCTGTGGCAACGCAGTGCGGCGCATCGCAGTAGCACCTGATCTCTCCTGTAAAGGACAAACATAAATCTTTATTAACTAGGGCTAATCAGTGACATTACAGTTATTATTAACAGTATGTCAAATTAAATGACAATAAAACATTGTCATTTAAAAACATAAACAGTATGCAGTGGCTGAACATCCATGCTGTTGACCTGTTTGTGGGAAATAGAAAAGTTCCCCTGAATCTTCATCTCTTATTACTTTAACTGAATGGGCCAAGGTTCAACTGTTACTTTAGGAAGGCGAACATTAAAACCACAGAGTTTGGGTGTTTGACATTAGAACCACCTAATGCATTATTGTAAACATTATGGCAAGTTGTGTCTTTACAGTGAGACTGAATCTATCTTTTTACTTCTCTCAAGAGTGGACGTGCTATAAGAAATCCACCAGCTATTAATCCACAAACTCCAAAGTGGGTGTGTTGCTTTGTGCAGGAGCCCAAACATATTACAATCTAATACTTAAAAAAATTAAGCCTAATTGCCCATACGCTGTCTGCGCCACGGCTTTGTGGAGCTTTCCGTGCAACAGGCTCTTTCAGTTTGTACTATAAAACAGGAATCCTTAGCTTATAATCAGTGGTTTGTTTGCCAAAGTCAATTTCTTTCAACCCAAATGGAAACTCATAAAGGAAGGAGGGTGGGGGGTGCTCAGGAGTTTGCACGCAAGCTTGCTTGTGTTGAAGATGTCTAGGTGTAGTACAGAACCAATAAGATTTAGGATATGTTAAAATACACAGAAGAGCAACCCCGGTCTACCCAACAGCTAAAAGGGTGTATGGGAATGGGGTAATCTTTTACAGACTTCCTGTTTCGGAACCAACTATTTCGCCCTGTGGTCTCCCAAAACTTTCTAACGTGTGAACACTGGCTGCTTCTGTGAGAAAGGCAGAGAACACACCAGTCCGGGAAACATACCGCCTTCCTGTGGTGCAGCTAAAGTGTGTTTGACCTCCTTGTCCTCTTAATAATGTGAACTACCCACATTCCGAGTCCGAAGACAGAGGAAAGGGTTTGGGCAATGAGAGAACATATTAAAGCAATGATCCCTAATCCATCAGGATTGATCAGAGCACCTTTCCAATCTGTTCAAAGTTACATGTTCTCAGCTATACTAAACATCACGCCAATTCATCTAAGCTCCTCGACCCTTTTCCTTTCCCTGCAGAGAGTCATTAGATCAAATTTCCCACTCCTCCTAAAGTTGTTAATACACTGATAAACATAGAAAAATGTGGCAACTGCTGAAGAAGCAGTAAAGCATGTAGCTGCTGGAAGTCAGCCCACTCCCTCCCCGCAGCAGGCACACTAACCTAATAAAACGGGAGAAAATGAAGAGAGTCTCCTGCTGCTTCAGGACAGAAGATAATGGAACTGGGCTACAAGATCCACTTTAGACATGGGCGTTTATAACCTATTCCTCTCTTTCACACCACTAGGCTGTGTGCTTCGTGAAGTTTGACCCCATTCCCGTGTTGTGTACCCAAGCTGTAACTCTTTATCCCACCGGGTGACCGGGCTGGGGAGTTTTAGAAAGAGAGCAGTTTTGCTGTACCTTTAGTGAGGAGGACGGCCATCGCGCACAGCTCCAGCTGAAACCAAAGCGAAACCAAGCTGGAATGGCGATCCATTTACGACAGCTCTTCCCGGTGGTCCTTCAAGCCTGCGGCAAGACCCTTGAAAACTGCTCGAGGTACAGACTTCTTTAAAACATGTGTTTCACACACATCTCTGCAGGCCCATAAATCCGCAGGCTACATAGCGTCCACAAGAAAACAAGCAACACCCGGAGACTCAGAAGTCCTCCAGCTCTCGCTCCGGCTCCATAGACAGACAGAGGACAGCCCAGATGTCGCGGAGACTCCGGAGAAATAAATATGAACAAAGCAGGCGACCACAACACACCAAACAACTGTCCTGGTATCAACGCTTTCGTAAATACTGGGATTAAAAATAGAGGAAACAGAAGCAGGTTTAGTCCCAAAGAGCTACAGTTTCGACAGTGTCCTCCACACGACTGCTCACGGCTCTGGACACTCAAGCACAAGAAGCGTAAGGCCGCGGTTTATGGGGCTACGCGTGGTCACGCCCTCGTGGACGCTCATTGGACGAGTCTGTGACTTTATTTACATACGCAGTACGATGTGAGGACAGTGTTGTGGAAGCCATCGTAGCCACGCCCCCTTTCAGCTCTCATTGGCCGGGGCCTCATTTGCTTATAAAGTTCGTTTAAGAATTTTTATTTCTGATGCAGCCTGGAAATCATACAAACAAGGAACAGGAAATCAGGAACAGAAGCAGATAAATCCGGGTTGTTTACAATAAACGCCTTATAGGTTTGTTTTTAAACCCCACATTACGATGTATGACTTATAAGTGAGAACTGGGTCTAAAATAGGTAATACTGGGTTAGTATTTTGATGAGCAGTGTTTTGGGAGTATGGAAATAGCGGCCGGTAGCGGCAAGCCTTCCTGCAAATCCTGACTGGATTTTTGGAGGTAAATCAATTCTTTATGGTCGATTAGATGGCACTCAATCGGAAAATAAATGGTGACGGTCAGGAGTTATAAGAATTTTGTTCCTCCGGCTACTGAAGTCTCGAAAGGTCGCGGAAAACCGGATGTAGGGACTGGGACTAAGCGGTTAGATAAATTAGCAATCCAAAGAGACACATGGCGCCAGAGAGACGACACACAGACAGAGCCACTCAATTACCCCCAAGACAATCCCATGCAAAACACACACACACACGCACACACACACAGCTCCGATCGATATCTCCACAGCCCCAGCAGACTGTTCATATGTTTATCATTTGGTTAGGACAGCCTGGACTAGCCTACTGTTTGAAGCCGAGGGTGAATATCAGTGAGAGCAACAGCAAAGTTCAGAAGAGAGCTGTTATTAAACCCTTATTAACCCTTACAGGCGCATAGCAGACCCGTTTCACAGCCCCCGTAAAAGAGTTATACATACTGCATACCGGACCGATAACTAACCCTGAAAGTTATGTACTGAACTGTTTTTATAGAGATCTGTTCAACAAATGTGCGTTTAAGGTGCCATTTCACTCGCACAGCCTGTTACGTGTATATATATATATATATGTATATACACGTTACAGGCTGTGCGAGTGAAGTGGCACCTTAAACGCACATTTGTTGAACAGATCTCTATAAAACAGTTCAGTACAGTCTGCACAGTGCAGCGAGTTGGTGAGATGCTCCCCGTGTTGATATAATCGTTGTGGCTGCTGATAGCTTCTGGTGGATAGCAGCTGTTAAAGCGGCAGACACAGACAGAGAGGCGCTCAGGCCTCGTTGCCCTTTGCCTGCTGATAGACGGCCATCGGTTCAGGGTCAGAGGGGGAAAGGAGGGACACACACGCACAGATAACTAGATCGACGGCAATTGCAGTAATTGTTGGTAATTTGGCTAAGGCGCCAGTCTATTCAGCCTCTGAACCCAAAGGCCACAGGCTCTACCCACACCTAACGACTAGCCTAGACTTCACACGTTCTCAGGAGTAAACGCAAGACCAGAGGATGAAGCACTGAATAAGGTGAACCAGGTGGAATACAGGGAGTCGAGGCCAGGATAAAATTAGTGGCCTGGTGCACAAACTATCGCGTGTAGGAGCTTAATCCTCCTTTAAAAGGAGAATCCACCGTTTGTATTCATCTTCTGATTCAGACCTGAGATGTAAACAGTCCTGCACTGTTTATAGTCATTTTATTAAGTATTGAGAAAAGCACCAGCGAACCCACATACCTGCTAATAGCAAAGTCAAAGGTCCAGACACAGTCGCTCATAGAAGGTTTCCTTATGCTTAGCCCAATGCTTTACTTTAGAGTAGAACTAAATCAGACTATAACACAACACTCACAGAACTTTTCAGGAATATAAGACAGCGTTTCTTAACTTAGGCTGATCTATCTTTTCAAAGCAATTTTAGATCATTTCTGTGGGTCTGTCCATCATGAATATCACAAAATCGAAGGGGTAACCAGAGCTTTAAAATTGTGCCAAAAAAAAAAAAAAAAAAGACAAAATATACAGTATAGTAGAGATGACAATATAATACTCTGATACAGCAAGAGTATATGTGGTATATCAAGATATGTATTTCTCATCTCATGAGTTGGTTTTTAAGAGGTCTTCACAATAGACATCCATTTAGTTGGGTGTGTATTTTTTTTACTGGTACTGTATATGCAATACTGATCATTTAAAAAAGTTTGTAAGTTTCCATTCCACGTCAAACCCTTCTCAATGACTTTTATCATCTCAAACATTATCCTATGTCATTTTGTCCTAGTGACCAGAAAGCCGTTTCACAGTGTGGTGAGTTTTCCGATTTTGAGAACGCAAGCAGGTCATTAATTATTTTTGTTTACATTTTTGTTATTTTCATGGTTATATTTATTTATTTGTTTATTATTACTATTGTTATTATTATTATTATCATGACTAACCTAAGACTTTTCCCGGACTTGGGGAATGCTGAAGCTAAGGGGGCTTAGCAGGCTAAGTATGTGCTGCCCTCTAGTGTCCAAGGCTAGAACCGCACACATGCTTTTATGATTTCGAGATCGCAGGTAAATACGCTGTATGTCCATGAGTACACAGACCTCTCCTCTACTGAGAAATCATCTACTTTAGTGTACGTGCTGGTTAAGCCTCCTGTCCCGATTCAGGATACTTTAAAAACAAACAATGTTTCATTATCAAACAGTCTGGCTGTTAGGTAGTAAATAATATACCACATACTAGGAAACATTTCAAATGCAATGTCCAGTATATCACACACAAAATTTTTACTTCTGAAAATCTAAAAAATATATATTTATTGTTTTTTTAAAGCAAGATAAATCAAGCACTGCACTCTCTATTGGTTTACTGTACATCTCCAAGAAAACGTCTCTAAAACTCTTGTATGACCAGAACTTTTGCAGGAATGGCACATAAAATATAAACAATTCAGAAAACATTAGATATGACATAGAATTTGTGTAAAACCACACATACCGTACTACATACATTTTATATTCTAGCACAGTGGCATAGAAAGGAATAAGGTTACTGTGTTTAGGAAGTTCCTGCGTGGTTCTTTTATCCCTATGATAATAAACATGTTAATTATAGAAACACATAATAGTGGCTTTGATGACACGTCTGCTTCTATAGAAATAGAATACTCATGTTTGGAATGAGAAGGATAGGAAATCAATTGTGCACACAGTTTTGTCTTCCACATATATCTTTCCCAGAAAAGCAGTGCAAATATAATGGGATGCTCTGGACCAGCCACTCGTGAGCATTAGGTCACCATGTCCAAACCTCAGGTACAGGGGTGTATGGTGGAGGTGGAGCAGTAAAAGTACATTCTCCAGAGTGATGAAGCTCTATCCAGTATCTTTGGGATGAGTCAGAGTGGTGCCTGTGATCCACAGCCTGAACATCAGTAGCTGACCTCTCTAATGTTCTTATGGCTGCATGCAATACAGCCCTGACAGCAATGTTCCAGCATCTAGTGAGAACAATTTCCCCATGAAGTAAAGCATCCAGTAAAGCAGAACTGATTAATGACTGATGATCTGTTACATGAATAGAGATGCCAGCTCATTACACTTTGTTCTATTCAGCAGAATAAGCAGACAACATTAATCACAGACATCATGTTCAAGAAGAGCACAGCATTACTCCAACTTCATACGGAGCAGGAGTGATACTGACGGATCAGGCTGTAGAAAAACCTGTCTAGTTCATTTTCTATTGAGTACCAACAACAAGCACAGCCTCTAATCTGCTAGAGAATCAGTAGAAGAATAAAAGGTAGGTGTGAATGTCTACAGACGTACCCGGCTTTTAGGTGGTGGTGGGGCCTTTAAGTTGAAAGAGTGAGTTTGAGAGGGGTGTGAAAGGGCCTGTGGCTCTGTTGACACGTTGTTCACACCTTTAAAAAGCTAGGTACAAACAGGGAGAATGAGACGGCGAGACTAAAGGAGCGGGGTTTGGGAAGACGGTGCTCAGACGCAGACGTGGCGGGGTCTGCGCCAGATCCAGTAAGTTTGTGCATGAGAGAGCTGAATCTAAGAACTATCAAAGCTGCGAACTGAAATACAGGATCTTTAACCACCACCAACCGTTAACCTGAGAGGATGGAGGAGAAAGAGAACGACTACCAGCCTTCCATCTTTTGTTGGAATTTACAAGAATGGAAAATACAAAGGGCAGCAGCTATGGTACACCTCTGTTACACAGGGAACCGATTTGCTGTTTAAAGCCTCTAAAGCAGGTTATCCTATTACTCAGTTAGTTAATACACTGCCTGATGCCTAGAACGTTGTATTATGATAGCTGTAAGGTTTTGGCATTAAACATACATTCATAATAAAGAAGAACCCAAGAAAAAAAATCATATTACCTCCATCAACATCACACAAACACTAAGATGTTAATTGGTTACCTCATCAGTCAAATAGTAAATAAAAAGACAAAAAAATATTAACATGTGAGTTAAAATTTGGGCTACATAAAAAAATATACACTGCTCAAAAAAATAAAGGGAACACTTTGAAGAAACATCAGATCTCAATGGGAAAAAAATCATGCAGAATATCTTTCCTCATATAGACTGGGTAATGTGTTAGGAAGGAAAGGATGCCACATCATTTGATGGAAATGAAAATGATCACCCTACAGAGGGTTGAATTCAAAGGCACCCTGAAAATCAAAGCGAAAAACTGACGCAGCAGGCTCGTCCCTTTAACCCAAATTCCATTGTAGCAACTCAGAATGGTGCTCAGTAGTTTGTATGGCCTCCACATGCTCCTAATGAGACGACGGATGGTGTCCTGGGGGATCTCCTCCCAGATCTGGACCAGGGCATCACTGAGCTCCTGGACCGAAACGTAATGTCCCAGAGGTGTTCTATTGGATTTAGGTCAGGTGAGCCGGTGGGCCAGTCAATGGTATCAATTCTTTCATTCTCCAAGAACTGCCTGCATACTCTCGCCACATGAGGCCGGGCATTGTTGTGCACCAGGAGGAACTCAGGACCCACTGCACCAGCGTAGGGTCTGACAACGGGTCCAAGGATTTCATCCTGATGCCTAATAGCAGTCAGGGTGCCGTTGTCTAGCCTGTAGAGGTCTGTGCGTCCTTCCAGGGATATGCCTCCCCAGACCATCACTGAACCACCACCAAACCAGTCATGCTGAATGATGTTTCACGCGGCATAACATTCTCCACAGCGTCTCCAGAGCCTGTCACGTCTGTCACATGTGCTCAGGTAAAACCTGCTCTCATCTGTGAAAAGCACAAGGCGCCAGTGGCAGATCTGCCAATTCTGGTGTTCTGTGACAAATGCCAATTGAGCTCTACGGTGCTGACCAGTGAGCACAGGGCCCACTACAGGACGTCGGGCCCTCCGGCCACCCTCATGAGGCCTGTTTCTGATTGTTTGGTCAGACACATTTACAGCAGTAGGGCTCTGGCAGTGCTCATCTTGTTCTTCCTAGCACAAAGGAGCAGATACCGGTCCTGCTGAGGGGTTAAGGACCTTCTACAGCCTTGTCCAGCTCTCCTAGAGTAACTGCCCGTCTCCTGGAATCTCCACCGTACTCTTAAGACTGTGCTGGGAGAGACAGCAAACCTTGTGGCAATGGCACATATTGATGTGCCATCCTTCAATAGTACTACTGCAACCTCTGTAGGGTCCAGGTACCGCACCATGATACTTGTAGTGACGCTGAACCAAGTCAACTGCAGAACTAGTGAAAAATCTGACAGAAAAGATGAGGGGGGACAAAATGTCAATGTCCTCGTCCTTTTAAACCATTCCGGTTTTGGGGGGTGTCTCATTGTTGCTCCTCTACTGCACCTGTTGTTAGTTTCATTAACACCAAAGCAGCTGAAACTGATGAACGGCCCTCCCTACTACTTAACTGACCAGATCAATATCCCTGAAGTTGAACTGAGTTGATGCTATACTCTGATTAAAAAGTGTTCCCTTTATTTTTTTTCTGAGCAGTGTATACATAGCTGTGCAAAGAAATGAATGCATTTTGCGAGTCAGCTTAGATTTAGTCCTTAGATTTGTGGATACAGATAGTTGGTCTTCATTTAAACCAGTGGGTTTAAACCCGTCCTGCTTATTTAAGTCTTTTTCCTGATCCCAACACACCTGATCCAACTATTCAGCCAGTTAACAAGCTTTGAACTGAAGAGGGGGCTGGAAAACAAAAGTGAGGGTTCTATACCTATTCAGGACAAAACCTATTGCCCGCCCCAGCAAAAAAAGGTCAGGGGTGTACCTCACATGACTGTGGGCACATATATACCGGGCATAACAGGGTTGCCAACATTGCATTGTTCAATATAGATCCTCATCAACAAAACCTAACTATTTTCAGGGAGAATTATTTGAACATGTGCTACCAAATATCTGATGCAGAGGAAGTTGCAAGTGGAAACAGCAACACTGGAGCCACTTCTGCAAAACAATTTAAAATATTGATAAGGGCAAATAAAAAATTAAGCAAAGCTTTTTGACCAATTGAACTGTGGAGCAGATTAAGTCTATCTGATAAACTTGCCCATGCAGTTCTCAATCACAACAGCAGATGGAGCTGCACATCCATATTTTAGACTCAACCATTCTGGAGATCTACCACCAGAGAGTGCAACTTTAATCCTAATAATGCTTTCACTAATCCATTACACTACCTCTTTTATTTAATTCATTTGAAAGAGAGAAGTGGAATATTAAAGCTTGGACTTTTATCTAGAACCAGCATGGTGACAGACAGTATTGAGAGTTTGTTAACCTGCTAACAGAATCAGCATTGGGTTAACAAGAGTGTGCACAGGTACCCTCCCCCCGCCGATACCAATACCAGAACAGACAGGTAGAAAGACAGGTCCTTACAGGGCACCAATACCAGTGCTAAGTATTGAACATAGCTAGTACACCAGTCCCAATATTTATATAATCATATTTTTTTAAAATACTTTGGTATAAATCTATGCTTATATTCAGAACTTAAAATGATTCTTAAAACTGTCCATATGCTTGCTTAATATATAAATGATGAGTATAATACGTATTTTATATCACTTGTAAAGAGGATCACGTTTAACCATCAAAATATTTTCATTGGGTAAACGAGTTAACAGAACTAAACAATATATAAACACGTAGTTTGCACGTGTGAACACAGCAGCTTCTCTCAAACCCAAATTTAATATATCATTTCATCTGAGCTTCAAACTCTTCCAGTCAGTAATTATGAAATTGTGCTTTTAACGACTTGTACATGCCAACCTATGGCCAACATAAAGCTAAATGCTGTAAGAACTTTTGCTCAGCCATTCAGGTAACCATTCATCATTGCATATTATGAAATAGCTCTGCCATGGGGCTTTGTAAATGACCACGAATGAAATGATTAGACACTAATCAGAAACCACTTCTCCACAGTTCACTCACTCACAAGTCTAGTGGTGTCCCATTCACATAAAGACCACAAAAAACAGAAACTCGTTTTTACTTTAGCATGTTTATTACAATACATACATTTCACATTTGACCTTCTGACCCCAGGTGACCCTGCCCTGATTCTGATGTAGCGGGGTTGGTTATGTCCAGTCCTTGGCTGTGACCCTCCGATACTCATCTTTCTACTGTCCAGTAGCACTAGCTCCACTCTATCCAATCAGGGTGCAAAGGAAAATGTGTGGCAATAATTTATGAATACAACATATGATATACTAGTAAATCACTGCAACTTTTAATAAAACTTCTTTAACTCCATTATTACTTAGCAACTGTACAAAGGAATGAACTCTTGGTTTTTAATGCAAGTTGCAATAAATTCCTCACACTTTTTTTTTTTTTTTAAAAGTACAGTTTAAACAAAAATAAGAGTAAGGAAAAGAAATAAGAAAAATAAACTTGTTGGAAAGTCTGGAAACCAACTATAAAAAAGGGGTTTCTTGGTGGACAACTAGACTCCTCCGCTGTTCCAAGGAGAAGTTAAACTGGGTCACAGGTGGGTGGGGAGGGGGCTTTAGATCGAGCTGCAGGAATGGTCCTCCCTCGCCTTCAGTGTCTTTCTCAAAAGCAAAGACTTCACACTTCTTTTCTTTCCCTTTTCTCCATCACTTGCACTCCTTCACACAAGCAGGCACTGGTGTTGACAGCGGGCACAGCTGGGCCATCGGGGCAGTAAAGAAACGACTGAACCATGTAGACAGACATGATCTAAACCCTTCAAAAGGCAGGGGGTGCGGGGAGCGAAACCATTACAGTGCAACCAGAGAAATAAACAGATGAAAGGTCCGATGAACCATTTAGCAATACTACCATTATTCATATGCAGAGAGAGAGGGAGGAAAAACAAAATGAACCAGACAGGTTTCAAGGTGGAGGTGTGCATGTCGGGAGTAGACAAAAGGTGTGCTTGTGCGTGTCTGCGTTGTTGCGCCTCATCATTCCCACTATTTGCCCCCAATGGTCCACCTTTTTTCCATGCAGGTCTGGTACATGCTCAAGGCATTGGCTCACCAATCTTTTTTTCTGAAGAGCGTTTTTGGATTCTAGATTTCAAAATCAGGTTCAACAATCCACCATCAGATTTTGACATATGGAGGCCTGAGGACAAAGGATGCCCTCAGTCAGTACTGGTGTTGATTAGTTTTAACGTTTGGATGTCAAAAGCTTTTTTTTTTTTCCTTTCTTTTTTTTTGATAGGCATGGCTTCCCATGGCTTCATCTACAAAACATATTTACAACATGGAAATAACATCTACAAGAAATCTACATATACAGGGGCCCTGCCAAGAACAGGTCCCAAAAACCTTTCCACCCTACCTGGCCCATGACCTCCACCCACAATTCCCCCCACCCTCGCCCCTCAGTCCACAGCTTACCGCAGCTCCTTAAGTTTAAGACTGGGCCCAGAACAGAACGCAACAGAACTTTGGCTCTCCAGGGTTCTGTGCACACAAAATGGGTTCCCCACTCATTCTCCTACCTCGTTTCACTTTCCTTTTCAAAACCCACACCAAAGAAACCCACAGTCCTCAAACCATGAAGGAATTCTGATTCTTCAACTTTTCAAGTTCTTTAATCTGTTGTCTCAGAAACAGTATCCTGTGAGAAAGAGAACAGAACAAGGAACAAGACAGTTCACAACTATTCCCCAAACACCAACAAGAAATACAAAGTCTTCGGTACTTGTGAGCAATTTCATAAATTAACAGAAAAATTCATACATTGATTAGAGTGCGCACATGACTCTTGGAGGCAGTCTGAATGACCGCAGTAATTACCTCTGTTCTCGCAGCGTGGCCTGGATCTCACAGACTCGCACAAGTGAGCGCAGGTTCTTTAGCTCTGTGCAGTTCTCAGACATGTAAATGCTGCCCATGGTGTGGGCCTCCTCACGTAACCTTAAGGCCTTAGCCGTGCACGGGGAGGGGATAAAATAAAATGTAAAAAATAATCCACACAACACATGAAAATTCAGATATCAAGCACAACACAGCGTTTTACTTCAGGTAATATACTACCTACAGACTACACAGTAATTTAAGCGCAGGACACTTTCCTACTGAATAGTTCATAGTTAAGTACACTGAAAAACAGGTGGATCAATTTCCCTGCGTTATGCTTGCTCATTTACATAAGCGTATCAGTTACGACAATTCAAGATATGCATTTGGTGGTGTGCACTTAATATGCCGCTAGGGGAAAGGGAGTACGGATGAAAACAGTAGGTTATTCTGGGATTAAAAAATAAAACTAGAAACTCATAACTTTAAAACTAAAACGAAAAATGAGTGCTTCTTTGAATATGACTACACATTAAAAAAATTTTTAGCTTTTTAGTAAATGCTTCCAAATTTAAACAACAAATTTCAACAACTCTGAAGCTTATAAGAATACATTTAACAATACAGTCCGACTAGAATAGACTATTACTTCTACCTACTTTAATCAGTAGACTTGGCATGAGGATTCAGTGATGGATGATGATTACCTGACCTAATTCAACAGACTGATTACACACTCCTTAACCATCATTGCACATGTGCACTTTATACTCCACATGCTGCTAAGGGACATTGTTACCCCAATGTCTCTATACAGTTTATAGCGGAAGGGGTTTGCACCACTCCTAGACTGCTGTGGCACCAATGAACACCTATCTGTCTATTTATCTACACACAAATCCTAAATTTACGCTTAATAATCAGACACTGTTCTGCAGCTGGAACTTACATATACACATAACCCAGGTGCCACACAAACATTTCACCCGGTCAAAACTCCACAGCACTGAATTGCACATCACTGCTCCACACCGCAACATACATAAACACAGCATGTAGAAACATAACACAATACCTGTTTCTCAACGTGTTCTGAGGGCCAGCCCTGCACGTGTTTGATGAGGTTCTCGTTAAAGTGCGCGGCCAAGGAAGGTGTAAAGGAGCAGGCTGGCCTGCTAGTGGAGGTGCCAGCTGGTACTGAACCTGCAGGCATTGCCCCACTTACCACGCTGGCACCCTGGCCTCCACCACTGCCATTATTACTGCCACTGTTACTGCTGCCAACATGGTTAGGACCCGGAGAGGGACTCTGACTGCTACAGGTAGAAGCAAACAGGAAAAAGGTTAGTGTTCCAGTGCTAGGTGTTTTACTTTGCTAGACTTAGCACTCATAATAAACTATTACCAACTTCACGAACGAATTTTTCACAATGCATTCTATCACGCCAAATGTAATCAACATTGAGCTGTAAATATTGGGTTGTTATTCAGAAACCCAGATACTGCAGCCTACTTTTAGGATGCTATTCCACCGTTAACCAGTAGATGGCAGTCAAACACAACAATTAGATGAGATTTCACTTTCCAGTGCAATGCCACTCTTCACAAAAAGATGTCTAAGTAAGCAACAACGCAGCATGATGTTTTGTGTCTAGGTGATATCCGTCAGACAGGTAAAACAATTTCCACCCAGACCAAACATTTTGTTAACAGGCCAATTAATTTTGGTTCTGAGTTCACCTTCACTGTCCAAGACCTGCTAGGACCAAATTAATATACATCTGAATGTTTGAAGTGATAAGCCATACTTGCGTTGGGACACAAACACACACCTCTGTCTCTGCAGCGTCCGTGGGGAGTTGCCGTCGTCATGGTGTTTGTCTGAGGGGAGGGACTGCTGAGACGAGGGTGGAGGAAGAGAACTGGACTTAACCCCCAGAGCATTAGATAGAGCCTAAGATAGAACGCAGGGGTGAGGATGAGGGGCAAACGTATTTACAAATAAACACATAGTTCTTCGTTACATTTACCCAAGACTGCACTAGAAGCATGTTTGCAGCACATACCTTGGTCTGTGATGATACAGGTGTGGTGCTAAGTGGGGTTTTGAGAGATGCTGTATTAGTTTGGGGCGTACTGATCCTGGGGGACACGTACGACCGTGGAGATGAAGCATCTGACGTCAGGGACATTGGAGACTGACTGGACTGCTGGGCTACTCCGGGGGGAAGGGGGGAGGGTGGGTTGGGGAACAGGACAACAACATGTGGAGGCCGGAATGAGATTAGGCAATTAACCACTTTAATGAAAAGGTAAAACTGAAAAGGCAAAAATAATACAATACATACAAATAAATAAATAAATAATGGACTGAATTAAAGAATCTCACACCAGTGTTTCTGCTTTAAAGATCACATGGCATGTGCCACACCTCACCCAAACACTGTAGATGACCCAATCAAGCAATTAACCATAAAATCAAAATGACTCAAAACGAAAACGGTTAAAAACAGAAAGCAATTTACAGCTGGACTGTTCCAAACAAGGGCTGCACAATTTATCTTCTACAACCACTTTGGAGCAAAACTTCAGAATTAGCGCAGTAAGACAGCATTTGGGCTTCTAAAGAAATGATGGCTAATGCAACGTCTAGGCGATATTTTAAAAATTAGTTATCTTTTTGTTAAATAACAATCAATTACATCCCTCAAAAACACAGTCTGATGCACCAACTTTAACACCAACTGATAAAATGAAAATCACATATTAAAAAACTTGATACTAAGTAGCACCTCCTTTTAGTAACAAAATGTTTTAACTTAATGGATTCTGAATTTGAGAGTACACTGCTGGTGCAAGTTCCCTTTGGAAAACCAACAGGTCACTGAGTAATAGGGCCCACGTGACTGGACAACATAATCAATGCCAATATCTCAAACCTACGCATCTTAGTTTATTATTGTTTTTTTTTTTTAAAACACTTCCAAATAACATGTTTCCAAATAAATACTTTTCTCTCAAAAGCACTTGCTGTGTGCATGTTGTCAGGCATTTTTGTCAGCCAACACTGGTTGGTGCTATTCAGTTCTAAAAATCGGTGCTTATGGCTGCAGGCAGAGATGGTTTGGGGTTAGGAGGGGAAAAAAAAAATAAATAAATAAAAAGTTCTCATAGACCCAAAATGTTAAAGGTATGGGAGCACTTCAAACCGGCACAAAACAAAAGGTGATTTGCAGACCATGCAAAGCTTTAATGGCATATCACAGAAGCACTTGGACGATGCACAAGCATCTCAAGAGAAGACACAAAAAGGTGCTACTCTGGAAGATGCACCACCAAAAAAGGCAAAGCCACCCTAACTGTTGTCTATTTGCTTTTTTACCATCAGTAGAAAAATACAGTTTTGCACTTTAATATATAAACCCTGTTATTTTTGTATGTACTCCATAATAAGGATATAGTTATAATAATATATCACAAAAATAAATAAAATTGCTAATACAATTATCATAAACAACTCCACATGTAAAAAAAAAAAAAAAAAAAACATACATACATACATACATACATACATACATACATACACACACACACACATACATGAGAATTAATCAAGGAACATGAGCTTCTTTAGTATGGATAGCACATGCTGACAAGCTGTCAGATGGGGGCAGGAGACTGCTGGTGCTCTGGTGAGTATCTGGTCTTACCTTGGCTGGAGAGCTGAGCTGCCTGGGAAAGCAGTGTTGTGATGTTGAAGGCAGACGGACCAACAGTCAGGATCTTATGAAGAATTGACTGCAGTGACGCTTGTGTTACAGCAGCTGTGAGGACTACAGACACACAGACATATGGTATAGGAGGAGTAGAATGAGAGTGAGAAGCCATTAGACCTTGTATTACACTCAGAAAATAAAGAAATAAAGAATCTGAATAAACACTGAGGCTAACAAGGCATCAGAGAAACCTAATACTTTAACCTTTTACAGCATATAGCATTTCGGTACACACCAAATGTGACTTGAGCATGAGAAGGTGAGCACATGCATAGCATATTAAAAATGTTGCACTCTGACAAGTAACCTTGTGCAGTCTCTTTCATTGTCAGAGTGCTTTTTTTTGTTGCATGCATCCACAATGTTCATTTAAAAGGTCAAACCTCAGAGCCATACCACTTAATGCCCTCTAGAAGGCCCACACACTATTATAATGACTAAATCAATTCAATTTTTGTAATTTTATGCAATACAATGGCAGCTACAGACTGAGCAATAACACAGACATTTAAGCCTGTAACATTTTTTATGGACCAACAGCACATCATCTATTCTAAAACTATACTAGTGTTACACTCAAGGAGAATACACAATAGCTAAAACATGTGCTCAGTTCTTGAACAGCATGTTCAGTGTTTAGTTTTAAAAAAAGAAAAGAAAAAAGCACCAAATGCAGGTGTTCTTTTGGCCTCAAGAACAACAAGCCAAAGTTACCTTCATTGATCTTGGCCACATCCACACTGGCATTGTTTAGCTGAAGGGCTGTCTGCAGAGCAGGCAGGAGCTGGCGCAAAAGAGAGGGGTCTTGAAGGATAGTGGGCGTCGCAGGTGACTGCATCACGGGAGAAACAGGAACTGTGGAACTTGAGGCGGAGCTAGCAGGATTGGCACCACTTAGGCCAGACACAGCAGCAGATGAGGAAGAAGGATTGAGGGAAGAAGGCTTTTCTGTGGCAACCACAGGCTCTGATTATGACAGACAGATAGAAAAGGCACACAAAAAATAAATCAAGGGCAAAACTGAAAATCTCTTGCTTCATTCACTCAACTTAGCAACACTATCGAATTTAGACTTCTGTCTAGCATGGTTTAGCCCAAACAGTTCATAGAGGAGAAAGCGGAAATCTGTGACATGTATGCAGTTGCAAAGGGCCATTTAAACACTCCAGGAGCCCCAAACCCATGTACTGAAGTCAATACAGGCCAACCAGGCAAAACATAAAAAGGCTGCATAGACACATGGTTCAGGTATGCAAACTTAACACAATGCTACTTCTATTGCTGTTCGAGCAAAGAACTAGATATTGCACGGACAATGGCTACCAAAATGTCTGTAAAACACACCCTATAAAAGCACACGTTTCTTATTTACATGAGGCTAAAAATGTACTACAAAGGACTGAAACAGTAAACAAACTGCACCTCCCCCCAAAAAAACAAGGAAAAAAACAAAACCATAGCAGACCTACTGTGTATCATCATTACCTAGGTAACGCATTTTTTTTTTTAATCTACATTAAAATGAATAACATTCTCAGATGTTCAATCATTGGGACAAACAGCGACTAGAGGACAGTAATACAGTAATGACAGGGATACTGTAATGAGATTACTGACAGTGTAGGCATAATTGCAGGTTGAAGTTCAGTTACCCATGCACAGCTGAACATGAACATCCATTTGGTTACACAACAACTGTGGTAAAAGCTTTCTCCTTTTAAAGACACAAACTTGTTAGCTTTTATTCACATATTCAGCGAGTATTCGTTTAAAATAAGGTGCCAGTCTATAACAAGCTGCCACAGTTTAAAAACCAGTAAGGATCACTTGAATAATGCTCATCCATCACATTCAACATATAGGAAATTCCAGATTTCATTTGGTCATGTATAACAACATGAAAAGCATTGCTGTAAGCTATGAAAAGAGCTCCTGTTGTTGCTCCTAGCCTAATGTTACTGATGGGTGTTTGCTTGTGTAGGTGTAAGCGATGTTGCCAAAAATGGTCCTTAAAAAAATATTAATTTACAATGCTGACTTTTTTACCTTCAGTAAGGTTTCCTCATGACGCAAGTATGTTTTTAATAATACACATCAGGGATCTTGTAATACTAGACTTCCATGATTTTCTTCCACTACTATTTTCTTCTAATGCCCTGTACAAATTCTGGTGAAGGCACGACAAATTTGTTTGCTGTGTAGAGGTATACCTCATGTCTGACATTCATCAGGTCATACTCCTAGAAGGGAATGATTATTCTTGACTTGCCTAACAAGTGGAGCCTTGAAAATGTTAAGCAGCTAAACATAATGCAGAATTCTACAGTAGGAATAAAAGTCTGCTGTCACACTGACCCTTTTAGGATAACAGTGACTATCTAGCTTTTTTAAAAAGATTGAAGGCTCTAAAAAGGACATTCATAGTAGTTACCTGCATAGATTTAATCTGTTCACATGAAATATTTTGATAGAGTAAATTCAGTGGAATTAACAAAGAACAGTGTTTTATTGGCGATGCACCAAAAAAACCATTTTGGGCCAAAGCTAAACAACTACAGAACACTTAAGTGTTTCATTAATTTAGGCACTTTTTCACGATTGCATAAATGAAATAGGCTAAATCCCAGATGGCAAGCAGATGTGGGCCACATCTGGCAAAGATATGGCATTGCTGGTCCACTGCCAGCAGTGGCAATCAGCTGTGAATCAAAGGTGGCTCACATATTTAAAACATGCATTTGGCCCATCTGTCCCAACACACATTTGGTCAATTTCTGGCACAAATACAGAAGAGTTGCCTACTTTTGGCTTAGGTGTGGCCCTAATGTGGTGCATATGTGGCCCACATCTTTCAATCAGGAGCAGCTTACCCAAGTGCTGTCAACCAATCTGGCAAATGGGCCAGATGAAAATGAGGAATGTGGGCCAGAACAATTTGTTTGGTTTTTTAAAAAAAAAAAAAACACCTGCAGAAATACCAACAAACCACGACATGCTTGCTGCATTTCAGAAAGACGCCTCACTCCACATCGGCTGCAATTTTATCACATTGTGGTAAAACCAGTGTTTGTGTTTCTAGTGACTCTTTCTGGAGTTCCATTTGCAATTTACGGCCTAATATCAGTTGCTGAACATTTAATGAATCTACCCTATATTTTATTACTGTATAAGAAAAAAACAAAGATAAAAAAAAAAAAAGATTAGACTCCGACCAGTCCCTAAAGAACAGGCAGATAAATGGAAAACAAAAGTGACGAAGTAAATGCTGCAAGGATCGGTCTTCTAAGTTCAGTTTCAGGTCATCAACACTCTCCTTCAGGACTGTAATACTGTCTACACAAGCGTGACCAAAGATACCTCAACAGTGTTGTTACATTTGTTTGACTAAGAGTACTGCTTTTTACCACTAAACCATCACAGTATATTATGCAGCATAACAGAGAGTTTGGGAATGCCATTTCACAGGGACTGGTAGGCTGTTATCAAGCCAATATAACTACAAGGAACCCATGTAACCAGCAATAACAACTGAGCCACCACATTTTCCATTTACAAAGTAAATCTGCATGCAGTGGTTTGTC
This sequence comes from Prochilodus magdalenae, assembly GCA_024036415.1. Lineage (NCBI taxonomy): Eukaryota > Metazoa > Chordata > Actinopteri > Characiformes > Prochilodontidae > Prochilodus > Prochilodus magdalenae. The sequence continues at coordinate 168,224 of JAMWET010000797.1, read as the reverse complement.
TCACTGCTGATACTTACTGGTATTGGAGAAGCTGGTGGGAGCGGCCTGCATAGCTTCACGTCTGTAGTCTCTGTCTTTAGGGAAGCTGTTGACCACTGCTGTTGTTGCTGTCGCCATTTTAGTTGCCTCCTTCTGTCTCTGCTCTCTGTACCATAAGAAAGTGAGAGAATGCACAAATGAACAGAGTAGGCACATTAAGTATTCTTGACTTGCCACCTTAAACAATGCGAACATTCCTAAAGGACACTTTTTACCTGGAAACAGTAAATAAAATAACATATTACCTTACTGAATAAATGATCACAGATATCACCTATTCACAATAGCTATTTCACAACACCAACATTTTAGTGAGGTTCTAAAGCAAGCAAAGTAACTTGATCTTGGTTTCCAAATTTTTGGGAACAAAATAATCTGAACATTATGCGAATCAAGTAATCAGCAGAATAACATTACTGTTAAAAACCTACTGAAAGATAAAGACAAAGCATATTGCTGCACCAAGTGAGTCAAATCCAATAATCAATTTGGCAATACGCCTATCTAGAACATATTTGCTTTTTTTAAAATAGCATATACTTTACAAACACTGGTATAGTGCAAGATCATTTTACTGGCATACATGTTTGATGGCTTTTTATAAACATTCTTAAAATAAACTGTAAACTTGTAGCATATTAATGACATGGCCCTCAAGCTTAACACAAACAGTTTTTGAACCCCCCCAAAAATATTTGGTGTATGTACCTCTCCAGCCACTCTTTGGGTTTCTCCCACTGAGACACTTCTGTTCTGCAGTTGTAGTAGTACTTCTTTCCTGAAGAGCTGATGTGTTCTGACCAATCGTCTGCAGGGTCATATGGCTGAGGATTAAGAGGAAAACAGGAGTAACACATTTTAATATAGAGAGGAGAAGTATGCAGCCATCAAGGAGTCTTGTAGACTTGTAGCCTATAGTTTTCCCTAAATTCAATACACAGTCACTATGGCTGGACCATTTTTACCACCATTCCAACAGAAACACCAATACACAACTGGCACGGACCTAAAAAAAAACCTGACAATAGCTTCTCTCCACTGGGATTTAATGCTGCTCTCCCATATGGTGAAAGAGTAACTTAACCCCTTGGCTAACTACCCCATGCTGAACTACAGCCCAATACACCTAGAAATATATTTAAGTGGGCTAAGTAGAAGTGTTATATAATTTTTTTTTTTATTATTTATATATTTATATATATATATATATTTATATTTATATTTATATATATATATATATATATATATATATATATATATATATATATTCTTGTGTGTAACTGCTTTCTATGAGAAAAAGTAAAAAAATTTAAAAACCTATTAAGGTAATGACTGTCTCAGCCTTTCAGCGCACAACAATGTGCTTGCAGTTTTAATGCAAGTAGCTGTTAGTATTTCTTTATAATGGCAATACAATAAACGGTGCTTTTGTAATTCTGTATGTTGCCATCTGCTTAAAGGAGAGGTCTGACAGATAGCCCAATAAGAGGCATGCTAATTCAACAACAATTTAACACTTTTCATAGTCCCTGTGACACCTGATACTTCGAATTGCATTCCATTTATTATCTAAAGAAAGCTCCTGGTAACGGCTCTACATACCACACGCTAAGCTTTAAACATTAATAACAGAAAGATAATTGGTTTGATTATAAAACAGCAATACCAAACAGGATAGTATGGTTATTTAAAAAAAGCTAGATGGAAGAAGGAGATGAACACTGGGGAAAACTCAAACTGGGAAAAATCAAAATTTCAGAAACAGAATCCAGAGAGTATGGAGACATGAGAGATGCCATGAAACAGATGAGTGAGAGAAAAGAAGGAGGAGCCGCTGCATATAGTGATGAAAAAAAAAAAAAAGCATGGGGAAGAAAGCTGCATCCTGATGCAAGCGTGTGTAATATTAGGTGAGGCGGACTTTGGTGCATCACCCCTGCAGGCTCCCTCTTTAATCTACACTAAACCGCTCCTCTTCATGCCCTACAACACAGCTCTGGCAGGCAAGCATGCGTCAGAGCCACATGATGTGTAGGCCTTCGGTTTGATCAAAAATAAAGATCTAAATCGTTACTAACTTGTTGATTTCTTTTCACAATACAGTCACAATTTATATCATAAGCTTACAAGTACAATAAGATCTAAACTTATTATGGAACAGATGTGTCACCAGTGAAAGTCTGGGTAACTATCAGTAATCTTTTTTTTCCCCCCTTTGTGTTTAATTCATGTAGACTCATTCAAGCATTTTCAAGACAATAAAAGAAATGTAGTCCTATTTTCTCCTCAAAAACATTTCACTAAAGTGAAAAATGCAGTCACTGATTGTCCCAAAGACTTCACCTTATAGAGCTCAGCAACGACAAATAAATCGTTACACCAACTTGTTACAACAACACAAGTATAACCCTACATTCACACTAGCAGGCGTTAGAGGGACAAGCCATCAGTCATGTATTATGGGAGTACACAACACATAGCCACAATATAGCAGTAAGTGGCAAACAACGTGGTGACAGAGCAAAAAGCAACAAATCAAGCCGAGATTTTTTCCAACTTATGCAGTGTACAAGCAACATTGTAAAAGACTGGCTCCAATAAATTCTTTAGACCAATTGGGGACCCTGGAGTACAAGGTCCCTAGATCTGACATCAACTTTTTGTTTTTAATGGCATTTCCATCCATCTCTCAACAGCTTGCTATAAATGCAAACATTTAGGTTTCCATGCAAATTCCACATAAATATGTGCTTTTAATACTAGCTAGCTTTCCTGGACCTGGTACATGCCCACGCCCCACAAAAGACAAATGTTAGTCACTTGTTGACTGCCAGAGTGAACTGGCTAGAAATCACACAAGAGTGTGTGTGTGTGTGTTGGGGGGTGGGGGTCTATACAACCAGACCTGTCCTGTATTCGAGGATAGAGGTGGCAAAATGTTGTGTTATGAGAATTCTTTCATCTTGTGTCACTCCACACACACAGCTGCTACAAGCAATACAGTAATCGTGCCAAGTTTAGTTGCTCATCAGGAGGCCATAAAACAGGTGGGCTTGTTAATGTTACTTTACTCCAATCAGGGGCTGAGTTTTACATATGCCCAACCACACAGAAAATCGGTGCATCTCTACCTATAATGTGAGCAAAGAGTACTTGCTCTCGTTTTGGCATGCAATTCAATTGCGTGTTAGCCATAAACACCAAATCAGTACTTGTGCTATGGTGTAATCATGAGTTTTCATATGTGCTTAGTGGTGTATATGCTGCAGTCATAAGTACTGTATTATTAATACCTTATTATTTAGATTAGTGATCCACGAAACTAAGTATTAACAGTTTTACTTCAATCCAGTGCAGCTTGGACAGCAGAACATGTGAATCTACCTAGTAATTCTTTAGGGCTGTACCGGACTACATCAATCAGCGTTATTGAGATGGGCTTATTAGACGTCTGAAATAAACACAAATATGAAACACTTGTGATTTGACATCAGCCTGCGTTTGTGTTTCCAAGTTGAGACAGGGTTTACCATTCTGTAAGCAGTGACTGTCCTGCTGGCTTAAGACTTAAAATAGACTTATTACTTCCATTATATGTACAGTAAGTTTGCCCAGATAACTGCAGAATCGTCTCCTAATAGTGTACCTGTTTTAAATAAATACATAAATGTGATTTTATTTAACGTTGTTCAGGTCAATCAAAAGTGTCATACTTTACACTTCTTTTGCGGCATGGTTATAGCTAGCCTAGCATACCGTCTGCACCACTTCCAACAATTTTCGACTTCTGCAGAATCCCAGTTGACTGATGGGTCCCTGACAGATGATTACACTTACAACTTTAACTATGTTTCACATCAGTTTACTACCCAGTGCTCTCTTAGTGCTCTGAAGACATTAGTTGAGATATGTTTATCCGAAAGACTGGCTGGGACTTTATCTAATGTGGCTTCACGTCATCTTGACTTGGCTTTACAGAAATAACAAAATGCAGAGTTGGCACGCGGCCAGAGCCTCGTGACTGAATAGTGCTCAGGCTTAAACCACTAAACCATACTAACTATATAAGAATGGTATGATAACGTTCAAAATCTTTATAATTCAACAAATCACCTTCTCCATTCTCCAAGTTTTTTTAAAAGCTGAAACGATGAATCACTAGGCAAAGTTAACAAAAATGAAGGTACTGCTTTCTGTTACACTGCTGAGATTCATAAAGAGAATTAAAAAAAAAAAAATAAAAAAATAAAAAAAAATAAAAAAAAAAAAAAGAGAGAGAGAGGGGTGGCTGGAAGTCAGAACTCACAAAATAGTGGTTTTTGATGTTTGAACGTTGCTGGACCAGAGTGCAGTGGTCGGCAGGGTACCTGACGCACTGTGTGTGAAGCAAGAGTGCCCATGCCAAAATGACACATTTGCTGCGTCGCCAACACCTTGAGTTGAGGCAGACCAAAAGACTCTTAACAAGCCGTTAGCCCATCTGGGCAATACCTTACGCTCCCTGTATACGACACTGGGAAAACAGAAGCACCTACAGTGGCAGACTGTTACGAATACGCTGTGTCAAACACCACCACAAGATCTTTACCTACTTCTTAAGGTTCTAGTCTTAGCACTGCAGAGATAATACTGATCTCCTGCCACCTGAACCGTGTTGAATCACAGCCACAAATTATCTTTATTATACTGACTGTTGTTAATACACACTGGGCAACATATCAATCTGCTACAGCGATGACACTTTCTCAATGCACTTCATACTGGGAACGCTGCTGCTACTCTTGGTTAGGGTTGTACTTAATGGGTACTAAATTTACCTGCATTTAGTGCATCATCTGCTATCATGTAAATACAACAAATCTGTCTTATACACTAATGCAAATATAGATATTAGCTTATGTAAATAAGGCTAAACAGATCTTTTATTTCTGCCCTAAATTGTCTATTCATAGTCCTAATATTTATGTTATTGCTACTGTAACGCTGTATTTCTTTCACGATTAGAAAATCTCTGTTTTTTGTGGCAGTTGGGGGATGTTGGGGGATTAACTGTGAACCACCAAACTGCAGGGACACACGGCATATACAGATTTTTCACTATGTTAAGGACAAAAAAAAAAAAAAAAAAACATACAGTCACAGCCCTACCGAGCACAACATACTTAAAACTCTGTTTAGCCAGGTGTTAAACACACTCAGGGGAAGGAACTGCACACCAATGCAGTAGGCAGATATGCCCTAAAATAACAGCTTCCTAGGGATATATCTGCTTATAGCACTACTACAACAGTGGTGTAAATACAATGCATAACAAAATAGATTCAGATCAAGCTTAAAATGCCTAATAGCTAGCTCTTCGAGACTGAACAGCTGTAACTAAAGGTATTCTAGAAATTAACTACCTACAAACTGCAACTAGTGACTGAAACTAATCAAAGAGTTTTTCTAGTTAGACAAAAATAAGAAGTCTTGACAAACGACATGCATTTCATGTTTCCATAAGTATGTTTGATGATACATGTCATAGCTTCCTGGACTACACAAGTCTCTGCATCACAGTTTAAATATGTCGTTTATCAGAGTACATGCCAAGTACATCTGGAGGTATGGCCCATAGCATATAACAGGAAATCAAAGTTGTGCTAACTGAGCACTGCATCTTTCTAGTCCCTAGTCTCACTCCCCTAGCTAGGCAGGGCATCTCTTACACTGTGTCTTGCTTGCCAGACAACATGATGCCTGACAAAAACGAAAGGGAAATACAGTAATTTATTTATTTTGATTAACACCAATGGTTAACTGTGTTTAAAAACTGCAGCTTGAATTAGAAAACTATATTACACATCGACACGCATTATGCACAGATACAAAATTAAACTCATGCTTCGCAGCAGCAACCTCTATGCAGACCATTTCAGACAATAAATGAGTATTACGGCACATGTGCATAAGTGTGTAGGCACTTTAAACACCCCTCTACAACAAAAAGTGAGTACACCCCTAAGTGAAAATGGCCAAATTGTCCCCCCATCAGCCATTTTACCTCCCTGGTGTCATGTGACTCATTAGTGTCAAAAGGTCTCAGATGTGAATGGGGAGCAGGTGTGTTAAAATTGGAGTTATCGCTCTCACACTCATTGCTGTAAGTTTAACTCACTACGAATCTGGAGGAGGAGGAACAAAAACAAACAAACAAATAAACAAATAAACATACATAAAGACGGCCTGGGCTATAAGAAGTTTGCCAACATCCTGAAACTGAGCTGCAGCAAGGTAGCCAACACCATACAGCGGTTTAACAGGACAGGTTCCACTCAGAACAGGCCTCGCCATGGTCCACCAAAGAAGTTGGAGTGCACATGCTCAGAGTCATATCCAGAGGTTGTATTTTGAAAATAGATGTAGTGCTGCCACCTATGCCACAGAGGTTAAAGGGGTGGGGGTCAGCCTGTCAGTGCTGAGACCATACAAAGTACACTGTATTTGGTCTGCATGGCCTGCAAACAGTTTGCTGGAGACAAGCAGACTAAGGACATGGATTACTGTAACCATGTCCTGTGGTCTGATGAGACCAAGACACATTTATTTGGTCCAGATGGTGTCAAGTTTGTGTCTTGCCTACAATCAAGCATGGTGGTGGGAGCGTCATGGTTTGGGGCTGGATGTGTCCTGCTGGCTGTGGGGAGCTACAATTCATTGAGGGAACCATGCACGTCAACATGTACTGTGACATACTGAAGCAGAGCATGATCCCCCTTGGGAAACATAACGACCCCAAGCATGTCTCCAGACCTAAACCCTATTGAGCATATTGGGGCATCCTTAAACAGAAGGTGGAGAAGCGCAAGGTCTTTAACATCCACCAGCTCTGAGATGTTGTCATCATGGAGGAGTGGAAGAGGATTCCAGTTGCAACCTGAGAAGCTCTAGCATACTCCATGCCCAAGAGTTAAGGCAGTTCTGGAAAATGTTGTCTATACAAAATACTGACACTTTGGACACAATTTAGTCATTTTCTCATAGGGGTGTACTCAGTGTTGTTGCCAGTGGTTTAGACATTAATGAGTTATTTTGAGGGCACAGCAAAGTAACACTGTTGTACAAGCTGTACACTACTACACTACTTTACAGTGAATCAAACTATCATATCTTCAGTGTTGTCCTATGAAGATATAATAAAATATTTATTCATAAAATGTGAGGGGTGTACTCACTTTTGTGAGATACTGTAAGTTTGCTATTCGCTAAATAGTAAGCTAACAGGAGCTCAAAATCACAACAAGCTTAATCTGCTGACCTTGTCCTATGAATACAGGCCAACCTATCGTTTTTTGTTGCCTGTCGATTCCTCCCTTATTTGACATCAGTAGTAAGTTGATGTTACTTTCTTTTGGACTGCTTTTTGGTAAGAATGGAGGGTGCAGAGTCGTACTTGAGAGCCTTTCCTGGGTGCCAAGATTTCACTGCCTGTCATAAATCAAGTTGAACAGAGCGAGCTAGAGTAGGAGTTGCATTAGCAAGAACAACGCAGTGGTGCAGCATCTCCTTGATGACACTACACAAAAACTCATCTACAGACAGCATTTTATATCTGGAAATGTATAAAGGAAATCTGGGGACCCAGCTTAAAAGCACCTGAAGTTGTTGACAAAATTAATAATCATATCATCTATAACTGTTAAGGATTATGCTTATGCATAGCAGAGGACTAAACAAAGTGAGCCTTTACAAAGTGACTTTGGAAAAAGAATTTACAAATTTCAAAATGTGCTTAATGGGCTTTAATGTCATGTTCAACTACCTTGTTATGGAAACATATCGCTGGTTGTAAAATGTATAAATGAAAGCAGATGCTTATAGGTTACATTTATGATCAACAGCCCTGCAAGAGGTCCCAGTGAACTGTAGAAGAAACATTACCTTGTTACATTTGTACAGAAATGTTGAAAATGGCACCTTTTTGAAAAAAGAAATACGCTTTACTGTAATATAGGGTATCGTTACTTAAAGTTGCCCCTGAATATGTTGGAACACCAAATTAAAAGTTTCATGAGCCCCATGACTCAGCTCAGATAAAACACCCAATTCATATTATTCTTACGGCAGAAATGAAATGACCAGAAAATTACTGTAGTCTTTAAAAAAGTGAAAATAAAAATGAAATAAAATGGACATGTCAAATAATTGCAATTAACGGATTATGTAACAAGCAGTGTCCATCCAATTGTCAATTGTTTGTTCCCCTTTTAGCCTCCCACCCACTCCCCAGCATGACAAACCGGACAGTCAACTGAACTGAATTCATGACTGTTGAAGTCATGAATTCTTGGTGTCCAGTGTAATACTTGGCTACCTACATTAGCAACTTAGATAGTCGCATATCCACAAGTTTCTAGTGGATCCCTAAACATGTCTGGAACAAGGAGTCCGCTAGATTGCCAAGCTTAGCCTGCGCTACAACGGTCACCTCAATGTTAAAAAAGGAACAGAAAACCGTATGATAATTATTATGCTGGTTCATCACTACAACATAATACCTGTAACTATAACTAACTAAGCCAACTAATCAGATGTGTGTGATGGGAGAAGATTTAGAACCAAAAGAATAATTGAGACAGAAAAGATGTATTTCTTTGTTCATTTAGAACACGGAATGATTTAAACTAGAACATATGGGTAACTAAATATATCTCAGGCCCACATCCATTCCCACACTAATATAGAGGGATTACGGCACATTAACGTGGCTCATTTATCAAATCCAGGCGACTAAGTCTCAACTTTAGCAAGCTCCGAGAAAGTTTCTATTAAGCGACTTACAGGCACCATCCCAATCAGAAAACCTGGTTTTGGAACAGAAAACACTAAAGCAGCATTAGTATTTGTGTACCGATGAAAGTCTGTTGCTCTGAAGTTACTTAAATACTAATACAGTTTGAATTATTATTTTTCCAGCACAAACAAGACTAACTGGCCTTCTCAATAGACTACGAATAACCAAGCATTTTAGCATTGTGAATATTTCATTATTTTCCATAATCTCTTGATAAAACCCTCACACCATACAACTGCTACATAAGACACATCACTCTACAGAAAATGAGACACTATTCTCTGCCATTACCTGTTAAAACCTCCAATCCAAGCCAACAAACATTAACAACTGCCTGTGAGAGAAAATCTAGCTCGTATACTGAAAATGGTTAACGATCAAACTAAGATCCTCATTAGCTACAAATACACTGCAACAATTGAAGGTCATTTATTATCTTTTTGACGAATCTTATTTTCTTTTCTGCAGATCCTGCGACTGACGTGATCTCCCAAAAGAGCAGAGATTATCAACAGCAAGAGGACAGATGGTCTGAACACAGGAGGGGTTGCCACAGCACCAGACAGGCACTGGTTTCCCAAAAGCATCACCGCAAATATGTATGCAAAATGGTGGAGTCACTTTCACTTTGATAACCTTTGATAAACAGTACAGGTGTAAGAAATGTACTGATGCATTACAATACACAATCTGATTTGCAATTTGGCAGTGTTAGAATAGTTTATAAAGGACTATAATATTCAGAATTTAAAAAACAGCTATTGACACACCACTAACTACTTGTTTGCTAACAATGATCCTTTGCAGAGAATATTTAGCCTTGTGGATGTCTGACAGCATGCAAAATTAAACTGCTTAAGCTTACAACATTTAGCTACGAACTCTGCCCAACTATAATTTCTCAATCCGAATTAAGACATAAAACTTCAAACATTTGCATCTAGTTTTGGATGGCTGAACAATATGAAGTTTAGGAAACTGAGTGCATCCTCAGTCACAAATTAGACTAATCAGAAAGTTAAGACAGCTAATGTAATGTGTTGTGCATGTTGCAATACTTTGTTTTGCACTCATACCCATAATTACCTTTCTTCTCTATATGCATGAGCGCTTGGCTGGGGTTGGTATGAAACACAAATAATGCATCCACAAGATACCGAACAAGATTTACATTTGCCTACGCCATTCCACTTGCAATAGGTTATGAACTTTGTGTTAAGCTAGCTACAACAACTATGGTTAAGTTTTCTTTAGCCAAGACTTTCAAGGATTCATATCCAGACACTCTTGAATACTTTGTTAGAGCATTCATTACAAGAAGGGGCAGATAGAGTGTGCACAAACTAATACATCAAAAATTAGAGACACAGTAACTGAAAAACCATCACCTAACAGTGTCAGTATAGTGATATTACATGGCAGCATTGTGGGAACATGTGAAACCACTACTGTTCTGAATCTTCAAACTGCCAATTATTAATTCAAATAAAATATGTGACAGCAATACAGTATACTCACAATAACAATGTGCGTGTCGAGTACTGCAGTATACCTTACTATTGAATATTGCCACATTTATTTAACATCAAAATGTTTTGGGGCATACAAGCCAAGACTCGTTGCTTCCAGGGATGCTTGGTAAGAAGCTGCCCATAAACACAGTCACTTGCCATAAACATTATCAACAGAGGCCTTGAGGCATGAACACAGCATCTAAACCTCCTCACACAGTAACCACGCAGTAGCATTACAGCAACCATTTTTTTTCTAGACAGAAAAACAGACACCCCCCTGTTTCTTTGACAGGGTTAGCCTGAGCAGAATAAGCAGCAACTGAGCATTTTAAGGTTTCGATACAGGATTATACATATGGCCAAATACAACCTTAATTTAGTTCAGTTTCAACAACCTTCCATATATAATAAACAACAAAACAACAACAGCAATCTGTGTTCATCTAAGTTTACACAAACAGCATGTTCCAACCACCATCAGTCACACCCGAGTAAACTTCAAGAGTTAGGAAGAAGTAAGGTGAAGACAGGTGAAGGGACTTACCGTGTCTGATGATTTGTTGGGGTTTGAGTGAGAGTTGGAGCTATGCAGAGAACTGTGGTTGTGAGAATTCTCTTGAGGGGAAATACTGGTCCCTGAAATTAAAAGAAGGCAAAAATATTTATGAAATAACTAAATGCAAGTCTGAAACAATATTTGTCCGAATCTAGCCCAATTAACAACTAGCCACGTTAGTAGCTAAATTAGTTATTTTTGATCTAGTAGTGTTTTGTTACATGTCAGAAAACCTAAAGGTCCTGTGAAGCTAGAAAATTTATAAATATTGTTCTTTTGTGACTTACACTATGTCTGAACAGACCATCATGATCAGACAAAGGCCAACGATTTATATGTTCACACTATATGAAAACAAACAGGATACATAGCCCATACAGTTCTGTCTATTACCCATTAAAGTAAAATCATCTCATTCAAGATTACATGCTGCACACCATATACCAAACACAAAGGCTGAGAATCTAAGCCGTACATGGGTAGGACAATAAGGCCATTCACAACCTATTTTACAAAGACATCTAGAAATAAACTGAAAATCTACTCATACTGGGAAGGTGATTGCAATTGTATGTGCGTGCTTAATAACAACGTATTAATTTGCACAATGTACATCCGGTGGGAAAATACCAGGGCAGATTGTTTAATGTGACCTTTGCATCCAACTGTCGCCACATAAACACACTCTCTCATTCTCTCCAAGAACAGGTCCTCATTTACTGCAAACTTGAGCTGTTAGTGCATTGGCAGAGCTGCATACACCAGGCCTGCATCACAGTATTAGCTGGTAACGCCTGTTAGCACTGGGACATTTTTATGAGGTCAAGTACAAAGTAAACAGGCATGGTCCCTGATATCTGACACCAGCATCAGTATTGAAGCCCCCTTGGCTAAATTTTCTTTTTCTGGTTTTCTATTTTTCTCTATGGTATGATTTTGTACTCCAAGTATAACTGTTACGCTGACCTATCAGATTACTGAGATTTTGTAACATTTGTGAGATTCTAACAATTTAAACAAGAAACACAACCATAATGAAAAGAAATATTTAATAATACATAAGAAATGTAATAATACAGAACTTAACCTGCAGCTCGCATGACACACAATAGCAAATGCCTTAGGCAGTTGGGAAATGCTGCTTGATCTTGCATATGCCACATAAGCTCAGAAATAGTTAAGTACAGCTTTCATGAGCACTTGAACCTGGCAAAATAAGACAGAACAGTGTATGTGAAGGTCTGCCACATGCAACTGATCTTTGTGCTTGGACAGGATTGATTTCTCATTAGGGGTGTAACGATACACTCTTCTCACGATTCGATTCGATTCACGATACTGAGGTCACGATTCGATTTTTTCACGATATTTTTTAAAAATGTGTATTAAGAAATTTTTTTTTTTTTTTTCTGAAGTGTAAATAACATAAAACAATGCACATTTCCTTAAAAAAGACTTCAGTCACCTGCAATTAAAGGTATTTACCAGGAACATAGGTTTAATATTGTAAACAAAATGCTCCATTTTGGCTTCAGCATCTTAAATTTTTTACATTAAAATTTTTTTTTTCTGAAACATAAATGTGTACTTTTTCTTTTATTACAAAAATAAAATCTTATAGTTTTCTCTGCAATTAAGAGAATGAAAAAAAAATTTAAATGATGCTACTGCCGTGCAAAAAATATGCTACTGAAACAGTACTGTAATGTAACTTACTAACAGGTTAAACAAATGCTTAGTTAAGTCTTTAACACACAATCTTTCCTAACCTAGAACTCAAATCATGTGCTTCAACGGCAAGATGAGTGAGACTGTTGGGGTTTGTTTTCGTCGGACAGAAATCGCTGTTTTTCAGTACCATTTCAAAAGTTTCACACAAATATCACTCGGCAGTCACTCTACGTCGGAACTGGTCCAATGTATCGAAGTACCGATGTCACGAGCATTTCGACGAATCTCCCGTGCTTACGAGAGTGTTAACTGCTGTTGTTCCAGATAGCATTTCCCAGCGCGCTATTACATCGTGTAATTTACGTCGGAGCTATGAACGAGTTTGCCTGTGAGACGGTACTGCATTTGTGTGGTTTCTGAGTTAGCTGGCCAGCACTTGCTTGGTGGCAATGGCACTTCGGTGGGGGAACATGAAGGCTGAATCACCATTAGGCGACACCGCTGTGTTTTGGACCAGGTTATTCTTGGCGCATGTACTGGTCGAGATTGGGGAAGCGGGGGGTGCAAAAGCACGGTCTAGGGGATAAGGGAAATTTTTGGCACATTGGGAGTAGCTTCTTCCTTGCAGGCAGCGGACGGAGCTTTTCACCGTGGTTGCTCTGTAGGCGCTGCATCATATTTGTAGTGTTTGCCGTTATGTAGGCCATGGTTTTCTTGCAATATTTGCAAATGGTTTTGCTTTTGTCAGTTACCCTTTCACCGTTTTTGTTTCGGGAACGGGGAAACCGAAATGATGCCACACCTCGGATTTAAAACACGACGGAGCATCCTCAATCTCAAATTCACCTTCTGTTTCCATCGCAAACTGGAAGAAACTGTAAACATATGAGAGCGTGACGTATGATGTACTTGCAGGGGTAGAATCAATTGGCGCCCTCTGGTGTTAAAACAATGTAATTTATTTAAAAGGCTTACATAACAGAACGCACTCGCAATCGTTAATCTCTACGATGCACATCGCTACATTTTTGAATCGCGATGCATCGTGCCACGATGTATTGTTACACCCCTATTTCTCATACATGTGACAGTATTGTTCCATTGTACAGCTCTCTCAAGTTCCACAAGACTATACAAAGAAAATGTAAGGTTTATTTATCTGCAAAGCATCCATCCACTCTAGCCACACGCGCGTTCTGAAGAAAAGTAGCAGCTCATGAGGTATATAATACAGTTACAAATCCATCTTGAATATTACTCAATAACTAGTAAATATGCAGTCACTAGTTTTGCTTCAAAATAAACATTTATGACCAACCACATCCAAAGGCAGTAGTGCAAGATCTCTGGTCTTTTCCAGATGTGAACTGAACAGTGCAGTTACAAAGAAACAGGAAGTAGGACCGCCTAATTCTGCCATTTATAAAAGTCATTAGGGGGATAATGCAAACATTCTGCAAACTTCCAGAAAGGCCACTTGGGATGCAGGGACAAGCAAACTTTACTAATGCAGACACCCAAAATCTCACTCAGCCTTTGGGTTCAAAATATGTACCATGAAAGCTGGTTAGGCTGAAGTGGCCTCATCAATTTCTATAGGTTTGTAGCTGTACAGACTACTATTTAGCTCAATGTCGAGCACTTCAACGAACATCACAATGTAGGTCCCAAGAGACAAGAGGCCAGAGATTTTGACAGGGCATGCAACTTCACAATGCAAAACATGCAGGCTACATGTTAGCTGAGTATTTATGGTAATGGTACTTCGACAGCTGTCTCGATTTCACTCTGCATGCAAACAAACCACACAGAATTATCAGTGTAGATGTGCTGCTGAGGCCACCTGGCTATCACATATTTTAATTAAGTACCTATCCATGGTTTCTGCAAACAAGACCTTAAAAATTCAAATTATCACAAAAGCTGCACCATCCTAATTTTTAGCTATGCATCTTCAGAACTAAAATGAAAAGGACAGCAACATGACTATAGCCAGCTTTTTAGCCAGCAACTGATAATGGCAACAGGTATAGGCAACTTATCAGCTACTTGTGGCCATCACGGCATGTAAACATTAGGCCTGTGTATAATGAAATACTAACAAAAGAAACTAGACATTTCTGTTTAAACAGTGGAGTAAAGGCATTCTAAAAGTGCAAGAATGAGATCTAGCTTATGTGAGATCATATTAAGACTGGGATGGCAAGGCACCAATAAAGGACTCTACCTACAAACTGTAACAGTTTTTACTATTGAGTACAATATAGAGAGACGTGGCACCTGGGTGTGCATATTAACGCCTAAAACATTTCTCTGAACAGTGTGACGCAAATCAAATGAGTGTACTAAAATCTAATACCTATATTCACCGTAAAACACCATATCAGCTGTGCTAGCACATAATGACTGAATACCACAGATCAGATATGACAGTGCTATAAGGACAAACTATCTGATACTGCAGTAACCCCTGCCTCTTTAGATGATTAAAGCAATGTAATAACTCTTTAAATCTCCAACATCAGAAAAACTTGGGTGAGGAAGGCCTCCTGTCCACTGTAGAGCCAAATAACTCTCAGCCATATTGTGCTGTTCCATGCCACTGCTATCCAAGCTAATGCTAACAAGCTCCTCAACAAGTTCGCAAAAGCATTTAATTAATAATTCATTTCAACTCCTCTCAGATCAAATAGTTGATACTTATTGGAAAACGGAATGAAAATGAGGTACTGCATTCATTTATTTGGGGGCTGTGTAAACTGACCTCTTTTTGAAATAACACAAAGTGAGAAATCAAAGTTTATGTGAATCAATCATAAAATAGCCATCACAGTAAATAGGGCTAGGCAATAGGACAACATGTATTGTTATCTTGATAACTACTGTAACAACACAATCCAATATGCTGATCTGAAAATACTGTGGATAACATCGGATAATATTCGTCATATCGCCCACCTCTAAGAAAGAAGTCTACTGCTCTGAGCACAATTAGTTACTGTGCCAAGGCTGTAAGCAAAAGCGTTCCGTGCCAAGCTGTGTCCATGTGGAAATGTCACAGTTATTCTTCGTGCTCAGAACCAGCAAGTTCTACAACGGAAGAGGGGCCCAAATTACATGCGAATTCTCAATTTGTAAACCAGGACCAATCTGTATTAAAAAACCTAGAGGTAGAAACACTGCATCTTTGAAAAACGCAACCACTAGAACAAGAAAACTAGTTGATGAGTAGCATGTGGTCAGCATCCACTAATCCAACGTCTATTATTTTAAGAAGAATTAAAAAGAGAAAAATCAAAAAGGACCACAACCACAGTGCAGAAGAATAAACTATTAACATCCACCTATATCACATTAACCTCTTCATGGGTATTCTGACATGGTCAACAGACACATTTTCAAAACATCCCAGACAGGTTCCACAATCAAAGTGTTTTTTTTTTTTTTTTAAATATTTGCAATAGTTATAATAAGTCAAGACTTTGAATTATTTAAAAGATTTTGGGACCAGCCTATTTGCTATAGGCTCCGATGTTAAAATCAGTCTCTTTCTGCTTTTCCCACAGTGTAGTCAGGGAGGCCATCAGCTTTAACATGTAAACATCTGGTAGAAGTCACAATGCCAGTTGCACGTGTTCTGCACAACATTAAACACTAGCAATAAAGAAAAAAAGATGAAAAAAAAAAAACCTCATAATTAAGTACGGCACCAATGAGTGATAATTCGGGAATACAAATAGATATTGTTAAGTTTGTCAAAAATTAAATTGTGTGAGGCCAAACCAAATTCTTAAATGAACTATAGTTGTCTGCAGTAAAGAAGGTCTGATATGTAAACAGCAAAATCAAGCTGACTTTAAACACATAACTTATAATTTTAACAACGGCTGAATGACTAAGGCCACCATAGACAGCTAGTCATTGTAGACAGTTTAACGGGAATAAAAATAACTATTCCCATTAAAGCCAAGTCAACCTTGTACTAGAAATTTGTGTGAATTCAACTGTCCTTTGTTTTTTTTTTTTTTTTTTGTTTTTTTACACTGGTACATTAAGATTATAATAGACAAAAACAGTGATCACATATACAGAAACCTGTTGTACAGTTTTTTTTTCCAACTTCTTAAAGAGCGCAAAGAACTGCTAATTGGGCAATTGATCACAAATATTAATAGAAAACTTGAAGATAACTGCCAGGATCAAGAGTTATCAATTATTTAGATAGATACATAAAATGAACTATATTTAAGCTGTCGCATCACGATAACGGCAATTTGTATTGAACCTAAAACATATTTATGGCTATCCTTAGCATGACTGCAGACTCTAGGCTACAATGACAAAAGTAAGAAGACATGACAGTGATTCCAATCAAACCTGTACTTTTATGTTAGCTGTTTAAACTCTCCTACCTCAGGCACACAGGCTCGTGTTAGTTCAGATCTCCATTAGCGATGGTCCCAGAGACACAAACGTTACAAGACAGAATGACAGCATTAACCAGTAATTTCCACCAAATTATCCCAGCTATTTTTGCTGATCTATTCGTTAAAAAAAATGCATTACAAACTTTTAATAGCTTATTTTGATTGTACTGGTTTGTTGTCATTTATACCACGGTGTATTCAGCAAGCTACTTAAACAGTTACAGCTGATCTTTTAAGTATTAAATTAATAAGCTTCAAAATAATTGTTTGGCAACAGGAATACAGTTAATTCACCAGCATTATATTGTGAATGTAACTCAGTACAACTCTGTATGGAGCTCCTTGCCACCACCACGGAAAGATTGTCAAACGTCACCACAAGCAAAATTAGAGTCTAGATTAGGGGTGCTCAATTTTAGTTTAGGAGGTTGACCAGTTTAGTCCTAACTCAAACACATCAGATCCAGGTAATGAAGGCCTTCGGGAGCATAAGAATATAAGTCAGGTGTGCTGGATCTGAACACTTGGTAGATCTCCAAGACCAGGATTGGGCATTCCTAATCTAGATGATTGAATTCCCATCACTACTATTTAGGAGCCACAGCTGATCCCCAGATTTCAAATAACCAATAAAAAAAATTATATCTACAAAAGAAGAAAATTTACTACGAGCTTGCACTAAATGGCCCTGTTCAGACTGCCAGCCCATCTGCCCATCTGATTTATGGCATATGCAGACTGATCTCTCAGTCACAGACAGTGCAAAACCACATGAAACCAACTTTTAAAAAATCTGATCTAAACCGCGTTTGGTGGTGGTTTGAAATGCGATTCCAATCAGATTGGTACAGATGCATTTCAGTCAGGATGCTCTGGACAGTCAAACTGAATTTCAAAATATGTGACACACGACATGGTCAAATCCAGAGTGACCAAAATGCTGGGATTTGCCATGTAGCTAGTGATGCCCATGTCGTAACCACAACAACCCATGCAGATAGATTGATGGTGTCTGGACACACAATTTTGACCTTATCACTTGCAAATAAAGCATTTGAGAAATCTGATTTGCCTGCTGTCTAAACACAGCCAATGATGCTCAAACACGGTCACGTGTGCACATCCAAAAAGTGATTAGGTATAAGCAATTAATGATCCTATAATCCCTCACTATAAAGGCTGCACACAAACAGGTTTAACTAGATATACCAAGGACCTTAGACTACAACCATTACAGACAATTCATCAAATGAAACAGTTCGTTTATTGTACAGAATGATCACATCTACTTTGACAAGAGATAACCATGATAACATGATGAGGCTTGTCTTCATTACTGTAAGGGGGCTTTGGTAATGGATGGGGTAATGTAAGCCCCTCTAAATAACGTGTGTAACATGAGGGCTGGGCTGCATGTTCTTACCACCATCTCGTTCTCTTGCCCGATGGGGGTGCATTGCCTTGGCTCTGCCGTGACCACCACTCTCCGTGTGCTTGTTGTCTGGACTGTCGGATCTCCGCAGCATTTTGCACGGCGGGGTCGCATCACTGCTGTCCCGCATCTTCTCATGCCGGTGGTCGCCAGCGGGGTGACTCTTGGAAGAGTATTTAAGAGTCTGGAGAAAAAACGCAAATACACACAAACTCTTTATATTAACTCAGGTCTGGTAACGTCTACATGGTGCAGACACCATGACCTACTGCTAGCCAAGGAGATAAAACAGTAGTCCAGTATTTCAGGAGACTTTGCAGTCTGTAAACATACTCACTAAAGGCTGCAAAGAAGAGGCGAGTCGTGACTGTATTAGTGCATCAACGCAAAACTAAAACAGCGACAAATGTTTATTTTAGGTCAATTCTGTATCCTTTAAAGATCGCTCATGTTGTTAATTGTGCAGGAAAGACAAACCGTGTTCATCTTTAGGCCAGACAGTCTTATTTTGACACCCCGTCACCGACGGTGAGCACTGGCCCAGTTGTTTAGCTAACGTGACTAACAACTCTCCGGCCAAATAACCGATAACTAACGTTTATACTTTCCTATTACTGAGACTACTGGTGATTAAATATCGTCTACGGGTAATTGTTTAATATTTTAACAGTACCTTCACCGTCGTCAACGTAAAAACAGAAATTACATTCAGGCCTCCTCTAGCAAGCTGGCTAATTTCATGGCTAGCTAGCTGTTAGCAGGCTAACGTTAACATTAGCTGGTGAAACTCGTTACATCGCTAACAAGCTAATGGTAAACTCGACGGTCAGGCACCTCACGTCTTAAATAAAGATAATTTATCACGCAGCTGTTTGCTTGGTGATGCTTTGTGGGTGGAAATGGTAGCAGACATAAGACTTTTCGGGCTGTTTTACGCTGGGGAGGCCTGGCCTGCTCCCGAAGCCTGAACCGGAGTGGCCCTTTTAATCTGATTTGTGTGAGCCTGCTGAGCGCTAGCTAACCTGGTAGGGCTGAGAGTCCCTTCGGTCGTTGCACCTACAAAAAGAAACACAAAACAACAAGAAAAAGAGGTTAGACACACGAAAAGTTGGCACACAATCGTAGTCAAACGACGGAACAACAGCAAAATCGGCTTCTTTAGGCTGGCTAAGTTTCTACTTATTTTGGTTTCACTAAAAATGGCGGAGTGTCAAAGCGGAGAAGGAAAAAGGAGGAAAAAAATCGTAGCGTGAGAAATAAAGAGCTGTTTACCCATCGCCGATTCTCGGTTGTTTCCTTGCATACATTACCATCAATGCCGTGTTAGTGTGTGTGAAGTAGATGTGAAAGGTGGGTCGCTAATGTGGGTTTAGGCTAGCGAAGACCCGATCTCATCTATTATTTCAACAGTTCTGGCTATTCGAGTCGCTCTTCGCCTCTGCTAGTCGGAAGAGCGCCCTCGCTCCATCTCCCACTCTCGCACACACAGACCAAACTCTGCCCCTATCTACAGGAAAGTGAAGCTCAGCCTGCGCCGGGCCGCCTCCTCCCTCTCAGCAAACTGCGGGATATTCGTGGCGATCATCGGCTAAACCCGGCCACGATCGACCTCCCTCTTTCGGCAGCTCCTGAAAGGAAAGGCGATTGCGCCTCTGTGTGGCCAAAGCTCCTTCAGTCACATCCACCTAAACACTCGTGTCCGAAATTCTGTATATAATAATACTGTAGTGTTTACCGCAGTCTTTAAAGTCTATAAATCAATCGCTCTCTCTCTCTCTCTCTCTCTCTCTCTCTCTCGTTTAAAACCACAAACTGCCCCACTAAAACATAATGCACCACCAATAAACGTCAGTTTATTATTATTATTATTATTATTATTATTATTATTATTATTACATAACATGGCAATCAAGGACATAATACATATTAAATATATAATATTTATATAATAAATAGTAGTGTGGTATGTGTAGAACAGTGCAGCACCAATTTCCACCATCTCTAATAAAAGTCCTTGGTAAACTGAGCCATGAGAATAAGTGCTGGAACACGTAACCTAAAACTATATTTTATAATATCAAATTTTCTTGAATGAGCTACAATAGGAGCAGTAGATAAGCATAAGCAGGCTAACACATTTAATATTTAATTTAAATATTCTATTTATGTGATTTATAAGTTTTCAATTTAGTACAAAATGTTAAACAACTCTCAGTCTACTGTAATAAGCACAACCCAAATAAACACATGGCAAATAAATGATATAAATATAGCTTGGAGTGTGAAATTTTGTAGTCTTTATAGTAAAAGATCTGTTGTAATGCTACAGGTAGTTCTACAGGATTCCTGAATAAAGGCTATTGTTACTTCCCTTCTATTAGCACAATTAACCACTGGATACTGCACAAGCATCATATACAGAGCTGGGCTGTTACAGAATATATGTTTTGGGAATACGTATTCAGAATATAGAAATTAAATATCTGTATTCGGTTCAGTTACATGTTGTAAAGACATGTTTAAAATGTTTTGGAACTTTTATACTTAGAACACTTAGCTAAATATACATATACCATCTTTTAAAGAAATACCATCAGTACATTATTAACTCATTTAAAATCAGCATAAGAACTTGCTAAATAGTTTTTTACAAACACTGAAAGGGCATGGAATTATTGAAGAGCATCAGAAGGCCATGAGAGACAAAATAATACTGTTCATTTTTATCTTAATATTGATTTTTAACAGGAAACATATTAACAGAGGAATTACATGAACAAAACTGCCAACTAGTAACAGTGAGAAACAATGTGAAAGAAATAAAATGAGTTTTACATGTACTCTGAAGGAAATATAGCATATGTATTATACTGTATATATATGTAGTATATGTAAGTATATGTATTATATATATATATATATATATATATTATATACTGTATAATATATATATATATATATATATATGTAAGTAGTATATTTATTATATTTAAATAGTAGTATATTTAAATGTATATGTAATTATACTGTATATATATGTAGTATATGTAAGTATGTGTATTATATATATATATATATATATATATATATATGTAGTATATGTATTATATGTAGTATATTTAAATATATGCATTATATATATGTAGTATATGTAAGTATATGTATTATATGTAGTATATTTAAATATATGCATTATATATATGTAGTATATGTAAGTATATGTTTTATATATATATGTAGCATATGTAAGAAGTGTGTTTTTACCTGGGTTTGGTTTCTAAATTTCAACGGCAAAATGTATTTTATTTAATTAATTTTAGTTTATTTTGCCAGTAAATATCAGAACAACTTCCCTGACTATGACACAGCCCCCAAAGATCTGTATACGAGGGATGAGAGAGGTTAAAGAGGAAGCTTTTTAAGGGGTAACCTTTAGGGTAAGCATTAACTAACTCTACCATTGAATCAAATGCAGTGTGGTCAATAACAATGGAATCCTAAACATCAGCACTTCTGTGTTCAGTGTCCTGTTAATAGAGGACAAATGCACACTGGTTTGTCCCTCTTTACAGTCACATTTTCTAGAATTTGACCATACCATAAGATGCACTAGACAGTAACATGTCTTAGCAGTCTTAGCAGATGAGTGTACTTGGAGATGTAACCTAGTGGAACTGATTCATTCTATAATTAAAGTTCTTTATTAAAAAAAAAGATTTTGCAAGCCAAAACAAGAAAGAAAACTTTTCTTTGAAAAAGTCCACACTACAGCATCATGTGTGGTTCATGTATAAAGAATATACACAAAATCATGCAAAACCTTTAATGGCATTCTTTTAAGTGTCATAGAAATTCAAGTGTCATAGTGGTTTCAAATTTCATAGAATTCTGCAAGAATGTTTTTCACACCTCCAAAGTTCAGAAGTTTAGAAGTTGTTTCTACTTTCTGACTTTCACAGTCCAAGTAACATACTAAAGTTGACCTCTGAACTTTTGGTTGGTCAATTTCCGCTGAGTATAACATCAGCTTCTTCGCTTGGTTTCCATTTTTTCTTTTTTGTCTAATTTATTTTATTCGTAACAGCTGATACTTTCAGACCCACAGCGTTTAGTGTTCTTCTCAAAATAGAAGGCTGGACAAAACATCTGCTACTTTGTTAAAGACCTGAACCGAGAGCTCAGTTCTGCTGTTTTTTTTAACCTTTCCTTTTTTTCCTCCATTGATGTTTTCTTGACCTTACAGTTTTAAGAGAACATCAATGACTCCTGACTTTTGAGCCCTAATATAAAATACATTTGATGACTAGCATTAA
Source organism: Prochilodus magdalenae (assembly GCA_024036415.1). Lineage (NCBI taxonomy): Eukaryota > Metazoa > Chordata > Actinopteri > Characiformes > Prochilodontidae > Prochilodus > Prochilodus magdalenae. The sequence continues at coordinate 145,439 of JAMWET010000797.1, read as the reverse complement.
GTATGACAGTCATAAAAAATAATCTAAACTAAACAACTGGTGTCATATTCCTGATAGTAGACATACCATTCCCTGACCAGTTTTACCCTTTTTGGAGCAAAAGTGAACTCTTGTGGTACCTATGAGTAGTTAAAAAGTTGGTTTGAGCTCCACAGAGCATCTATTCCACAATTCTGCAACACATGGAAAAAGTGGTTTAAGTCACTCAACCCCCACCATTTTAGCTTCAGATCACACAAACAACCTTTAATGTTAGTGACAGTTCTTTATTTGGACTAGTACAATAAATACTTCAAAAATTATACAGAACAAAATTAGAGTAAAAAATATAACAGCTAACAAAGAAATCTCCACATAGATCTTCTATGCACTAAGCACAACATCCAAAAAGGCATCTGGTTCGTCATAGACTTGAACAGAAGTCTCAGATATTTTCCGAGCTGCCTTTCTTCTTCATTGTGACTGGAAGAGGGAAACCATCAGGGCTCATTCGTATGACCAGTACTTCAGTCCAGCACCAAATAAAACCCTTCATTCTAACAATGTGTGGAAAGATAAAAAAGAGAAAAGAAGCCTCACTAACATCTCACTGAGTGTAGGTCAACTCTGTGACGGGTGGACCTGGCCACAAAAGAGCACACTTATTGCACTATAACTAACTCATCTACCAATGCTGACACACTTTGCTGCAAGAAGTGGCAGAACAGTTTAAAGAACTCCAAAACCGTGATTAAGTGCTAACCATTACAGAAGCAGAGACACTTCAGATACATACATTATGTAATAGCAATTAAGTATTGAAGGAATGTCTGTATAGTCTTTCAACAGAACACAAATATATTACCACATGGAATTTCCAGTTATTTGCGTGCAGTTACACAGACAAAAACAGAAGCTGCTGTCACTTCAAGGTGTTAAAACTTTTAGGGTTTGCTAATACTCTCTTGAATGGAGGGAAATGGCATTCCACAATGATACCACTTTTCTGCTTTTCAAGAAATCCATAAACAAAGTTTAACTCCATATTCTATACTTAATCCCATTAATCTGTAAGACATCTCCAGCTGATCTTAGCTGTGAAAAACTCAGCAATCCCTGTTGCAGCTTTTTTTGTAAGACATTAACACCAATATTAAGACTACAGTAAACATTTGTAAAAAATAACGCATGTGTTAATACTGGTCATTTTGGAACATCAGTAACTTTGGAAACATCTAATGATTGATAAATCGCGATTCAACCTATACACACGCAACCTGTGATCAACTGGAGCACTGCGGTTAGGCAGAGCAGGCCATTATTTTTGCTGTCTATGTCATTAGGGTTTGCATGGGTGGGTCATAAGGCATATGAACATGCACATGCAAGTCATAAGGTTTGTGTCCAAAGCCAGAATTAAAAGGGCTACACGTGCTTGTTAGTAGACCTCCAATGTTAATAAGGAGAGGCAGCAATATCTAGGCACTAATGAAGGTCATTAGCACTTTAACTACCAATTGCATCCTGTGAAGCAATTCATCTAAACAGAATAAAGGAAAAGTTCAGAAACGAATAACTAATAACTAATAACTAATAAAATGAGAAACAAATTATAAAACAAGAATGGAAAAAGATACATTTGTTAAACAGATTTTTGTTCCCAGCAGAATAAATACCCTGTGCCATATCTCGGATGTTGTAAGAGAATGAACAAGTTGAGTGGGAGAGGAGGAGACAGGATGTGTTGTTGTATTAGGGGCTTTTACTGATGCACTATAAGGGTGGCCTAGGTCAGACAGTGTTCTGGTGCTTTTTGGCTGGAGTAGGTGAATAAGAAAGGTAAAGAAAATGAGGGGAAAAATACGTGATTGTAATTAAGGTTGAGTTTAACCCTCTCGGGCACTAACGCGGGGCTCTGCCAGCGAGCTGTGGATGATGCCTGTGATGGAATCTACTCCTTCTCCTTCCAGGAAGGTACGGTGGTCACCCTCAATCACGTGGACTGAAACCTTCCCATCACACACCTGTACATAAAGAGAGGATAGGTTCATGTCAAGGCCCTTTATAATCCATAGTAATGATCCTGTGAGAAACGATGGTCATTTTAAATAGCTGGATGGACAATTCCAGCTAGCACTGATCCAGTGGACACCTGCATTATGGGTGTGTAATCATGTAATCTTACCTCATGCAGTTTGTAGTCAGCTCCCAGACCATCTCCATAGTCACTACTGGCCTTGGCCCTTAGCAGGGTGATGTTGCCATGGTACTTTGTGGTGGGGACATAGCGGTCAGCAGCCTTGAGTTTGTAGTAGAACGAGGAGGCAGCAAAGCGGAGAGAGTCACGGTTGACATTCTTATGGCTGGACGTGATCAGATCCACAGCCTGGTTTACTCGAGCCTCAAGATCGTTCAGAGGCAACAATGTTTCCAAAAGCTGTACAGAAAGAGAAAGATAGAAGAGAGAGATAAAGGGGCAGAAATGTTGCAGTGCCAAGGGGTCAGAGGTTAGGCTGTATTTTGCAACCTTTTCCACTGTACTGAATGTTTGAAGGGGCAAATTAAGATGCAATATACAAGCAAATTTAAAAGTGAGAGTTAGATCAAATACAGGCATAAAATTCACAACAAAAATAGTAGTTCATTTTTGTAGGTTTTATTTAAATAGCTTTGACCATCAGAGACCACTGCAGAAAATTGTTTATTGCCACCATGTGGCCCTATAATCCAAGCTCTTTCAAAGCATAATTAATTTTTTTTTAAATATTTTTGCAACACTGTTCTTTCACACCATATGAATTTCCTAAATTAATAAACCTTCTAAACTGGATGGACCCAGTCACACATGTTCATATGTATTTACAGTATATATCCCTCCTAATTAGAGAAGTCCAGTTACCTCAGAGTGCACTTGTTGCTGACACTGGAAATCAATAACATATAAAAGACTGGCAATAGAATGAGACAATATGAAATCTGCACATGCGCCTAGGGTTCAGCATGACCTAGGGCAAGCATTAGCTAGAGGTAATCAGTATTTTCAGTATTGAGGCGTGGAGCAGTGACACCACAGCCTTTAGAGTGAGTTCTATTCAGTACCTTTAGGATGAGTTGGAGTGGTATCCGTTATTCAGAACTAATCACCCAAACTGATACCTGACCTGACTCAACAAGTTCTCACAACAACAACAAGCTTCAACAGCTAGTGTAAGTGTCAGAAATGTAAGTAATGGAGGTCAAACTACTTAGAATTATCCCTGATTTCAGAAGAAATGGTGGTACAAATGGTTGGACAGAGCATATCTGAAAGGCTCCATGGCTTCTAAAATTGTACCTTTTTGTTTAGTGTGAAAAGTGACTGGAGTGACTGAATTATTATATACTCTTCGGTACAGACAGAGAAAAACTGTTGCTGTATCATTAAAGTTTCCCGCAAACTCCAGCTGTTAATAGGACAAAAAAGCCTAAATGAACATTTCCTCCTATTGCTGCTTACCTTGTTGTATTCAATTCCAGTGAACTGCTGGATGAAGGCGCACAGCGCTTCAGTCTCAGCCTCAGACTCGTTGCCTGGGGTCAGCTTGGCTCTGTAGCTCTATTAGAGAGATAAAGCAAACAAAGCTAAAGACACTGACAACATGCCATGTTTTTCTGAGTATGCAGGGTTAAACAAGAATGTTCTCTGAGCTCTACAGAAGAATTTGAACTTCAGCTGTTCTCACCTGTGTATATGCTGCAACATAGGAATGGGAGCCATCAAAAAGGAAGAGGTATTCCATAGGGCACTGTGCCTCCTGCAGCTGAGAGCACATCTCAAAGGCCACACAGGCACCAAAGGAGTAGCCAGCAATACGATATGGGCCCTCAGGCTGCACCTGCCTCACACAGTCCACATAGTATGCTGCCAAGCTCTGAATGCTGTCCAGCGGAGCAGCTACAACCACACAAAACACAGAAGAAAATGAAACACCACTAATCACTTTAACACAAGCTGTAACTACAAATTACAGCAGCTGCCCAAAATAAAATACTCGGGGCTAGGGTGACCATGTTTTGGTTTTTTAAAAAGGTGGCATGGAAGGCAGCATGGGGCAGACTGTAGTAAGTAAAGCCAAATTTTAGGCCCCAAATACAGCACCTATGGTTACCCTACTCAGCGCTTAAGTCATAACCTGTGTGTTCAGTACAGCTGATTTCTCTGCTCACATGCAGCAGCTTCAACTCAGAAGTAAGCTGTAGGTATAACAGATGTGTTCAAACAGGAACCCCAGCCCTCTAGGAGTCAAATACTTTACTATTTGTACTAACTTGAGATCTTAGATCTCATGACAATGGATCACTTTTTGCAAGTCTCTTAACTTCAGGACGTCGGATCATTAACAGCTCTTGAACCACAGAGGTTCTGACCAATCGGAGCGCGTTTGACGTGGATCCTTCCAGTGAATTTTTATTTCTTTAAGATGTTTGTGTTATCAGTGACACAAAGGACTTTGCTTTTAAGCAGATGAAGCAAATTATACGACGCAGATATTAAATACATAACGCAATTAATGCTACAAAAAACAAAACAAAAACACAAACATTGCTGCTTTTTACTGTTAGGAACGGATTACTTTCTACATATTTATGGAGATTACCATTTCATATAAAATGCTTCACGTGACTGTCTTTTTGCCATGACTATTATGCTTTCATGAGGAACCGAACAAGTATTAATTGCGTATCTAAACCTTGTGAAACAAACTGAAAGCCATTCCTTTAGTAAGGCTTTGTGAAGCTAAACCTTAATCAGAACCCCTTTCTCTGCTGAACTTGCTTCATGAGACAGCCCCCAGGATCAGAGCTGGACACCCCTGTGGTTTGTGTAATGCATCTGGCTCATAGTGTCGTTTCTTGGGACTTTGTATGAATCACATAAGAAGGATACAATCAGGGTGTCTAATCTTATGTGTGAAGGCTCCTGTGCTTCATAGGAGCCCACACACTTAACTCATTAACTGTTTATGAAGTCTGAGACAAGTGAACTTAAGTCTACTACTGCTTGGCTGGTGTTTATCAATGACCCGTTGCAAAAGCAATGTTTCAGCAATGCTTTATGACATTTATGACCAATTTTGCATTTGTAAATGCATTTACAAATTAAATTACTCATGTAAAATTACAGAGTCAGAATCCTGAAGTCTTTAATGCTTCTATTACAAAATATATGTTCCCTGTTGTGTGGAACACTGGGTAATAAAGTTTTGTACCGAATTACATTTTTAAACTTATGGGGAAGAGGTGCAACATGTAGGCAGCTATAAGGCAAAGAATCCAAAATAAACTTACTTTTTACAGATTTACCACTATTTTACCATCACCAACATATACATACATATAAAAACTAGCTTCACTGTGTAGCTTTCCTGATCATTTGGTCAGCAAATAGATTTGCTTTACAGACATTGCAAAGCCTGATTCCCATCAACATTACTGTTCTACTGTACTACTATTTTGTGCAGGCATTTTTACTGCAGCATATTCCAGACTTTATTCATATTCAAATACAAATTGCAATATGCTCACACACATTCTGAGGAATCAATAGAATTCCATTTTAATAACACAATTGCCACATATCTAGGCCTTTTGGTTTAACTGCTGTGCTGTAATTACCTTTGGTGCACTGCAGGCCATAGCAAGGCACGCTCAGTTTGGCGGTGAGGGTGCGGAAAGCAGCGATAGAACCTTCAATTGGGTGGATAAGGAACAGCGGCCTTTCTGCACTCTGGACCTCATTCAATCGGGTTACGGTGGGGCTGTCCGGGTTCACCAGCATCAGATTGAGATCTGACTCCAGCAGAGCCAGAGGCCCAGTGCGCTTTACTTGTGTTGGCCTGGCTTCTGCAGAGGATAAGAGAGGAATATAAGACTCACTATTTAAGTCTGTTGGAAAGTCCATTTAGACACATACATATGTGCACATACTTACCCTCAGATCCTCCTGACTTGCTGGACAGCTCACGTAGCTTGTTGATGGTGAGCTGGCGGATTTCTCTCATGGCCATGACAATGTCATAGTCTCTCTCCAGTGTCTGCCTCACCTCCACACCCATCAGCGAGTCGAGACCCAGATCAGCCAATGAGGCATCAGCATTCAAGCTGCTCACGTCACGGACACCTGAACACACAGTACAAAATCGTCCCACTGTAACTTCATAATAACTATGTTAAAGCCGTTAAACTTTATTGACTTTGTACTGTCAATATATACAAAGCCCAAAAAACATCTTATATTTAATTCACTGTTTTTGTGACGTCATGAAAAAACAAACTACATACATTCGTTTGCATAATGTTGCAATGATTTTTTTTTAATGAGGCCCAATACAGAATAGCCAATCAGAACAGAGCTCATTTACATACATCATTTGCATACATGGGCTGGCCGCTAGGGAACTAGCCTTGTCTGAAGGGGCACCGGTTTGATTGCCTGAACCACCAGTAACCTTGAGCAAGGCACCTAACCCCCAACTGCTCCCTGGGCAGCTTGGACAGGGCTGCCCACTGCTCTGGGTAAGTGTGCTCACTGACCCCTTGTGTGTTTGTGTGTGTGGGTGTTAAAGTTCATTCTTACCCAGGATGTGAGCCACGGCCTCCACCAAGTCCTTCTGTCCACTGCCTTCTCCCTTCGCCACCTGCACCCTCTCTGCCAGCACAAAGCTGGACATGACTGCCTGCTGCTGACACAGGAAGCGGTCCAGTACCTCTAAGCAGGATGCCATGCGCTGAGGCAAGGTCCCGCCAATCACTGCATCGTTTCCACCCATGGTCTCCAAGACAACACCTACATCACCAATGGCACCCCACTGAATAGCCAGGCCTGGCAGGTTGTCATGGCGACGTTGTTCACACACTCGCTCCATGGTGGAATTGGCAAAGCCGTAGTTGCTCTGACCAGCGTTACCACGTCCACAGCTGACCGAGGAGAAAACCACAAAGTGCTGCAGCTCAGGACACTTCTGCCTCGTCACTCTGTGAAGGAAAATCAACATATAAACCCGCTGAATTCAACCCAATCAAACTTTCAACATTACCAATTAGGAGACATCAATGAGTAATTATAAAAGTTACCGATCCAAGTTTAGGGTTCCATCATATTTGGGCTTGTTGACCTCAGTAAACTGCTGGGGTGTAAGATTCTCAAGCATGCCATCTTTCAAAACCTACAGCCAAATAGTACAAATACACACTTTCATTAACTGCTCAGCCATGAAAAACAAACAGATATACAGACAGAGAGGTGCTTACCATGGCAAGGTGGAAGATGCCTCCCACAGGGCCCAACTTGCAAGCTTCAGTGATCAGACGCTCTGCTCCTTCCAGGGTGCTGACATCACTAGTTGACACTAGAACCTGGATGCCTGCAGCCTGCCACTCGCGAACACGTTTAGCCTGGTAACCTGTTACAAAAGACATTTACAGGCTATGAGTTCTCAGAGAGGAACCAGGGCAGATTAAACAGTTGGAAAAACAATGAAAAATGAGGATTTTATTGCTAGAAATTTGGAACTATTTCCAATGGTTTATTATCACAAACTGCTCTTACAATGTAAAAGGCCTGCGGTTATTTTCTAATAGTGTTAAAAACAAATACAAAGTTACAAGGTTGTGATATGACTGGGACAATATGCAGAAATCCACTGGATCATAACACAGCATAATACTGTTGTTGCTCAAGATAACTACCATTGCGGATGCCAGAGCGGGATGTGAGAACCAGCTTGCGAGCCCCTCTTTCCGTTAACCAGTGAGCCAGTTCCAGGCCAAAGCCTCCCAGACCTCCTGTGATTATGTAGGAGTGTGAGGCAGGGTAGAAGGTCCGGCAGATTGCAGGCAGAGCAAGAGGAGCAGCTGCAGACTCACTACTGCCCTTCTCCTCTGAGCGTACCTGACAAGGAAAGGCACAATGCTTGACACAAGGGAAGAAAAAAATAAAAAATACCACACACAGGAAAATAAAACTCATCCCAGCCCCAAACAAAAACATCAGCCTTTATAATGCCACCTCACCTGCAGCAGGACCTTGCCAATGTGCTTGCCCTGAGCCATATAGCGGAAGGCGTCCTCCACTTGATTTCTTTCAAACACTGTAGTGCGGAGTGGCTGCACCACACCATCAGCTATGCCCTTCTTCAGAAGCTCTGACACCTCCTCCCACTCGCGGTTACCCTCCTCAAACAGAGCATCAAGCAGAATTCCATGGAATGCCACGTTTTTCAGGAACAGAGCCATGCCTGAAACAGAGGCACAGAGCAGAGTTAGACAACTGAAGCTCATCAGCTACTACTTGGTCAGTGGAGAAAATGATGCGAGCATCATGCCTTTCGAACAGTGCTAAATATCTCAGGTCATGTTGTACATAGATATTCAGCTACATTCAAATAAGCATATGTAAACCTATATGTGAATCTTGTAAGACAGTTACATACAGTACTGTTCATCTGGGTTCATCAGTAATCATGTTTTTGCCAGTTGAAACACTATACAGATTATAGAAAAAAAAAAATCTTGCTTTAGACTTTCAGTAAATAGTTGAACCCTTAAAAGCTTGTTGGTTCCAGATTTCCTTCACCAGCAAAAATAATTAAACTTGTTTGATGAACTAACTAATCAATCAAATCAGGTATGTCAATAATAATTCTTGACTGCTACGAGGAGAGCTTTTGAAATGAACACTACATAAAATACATAAAATATATACATAAAAGTCACACTTATTGTAGTAACGTAATTTGTATTTATTCTATTATTAGTTTTTCTGGACAAATATCAATTTGCCAAATGTTTTTGACTTTGCATGCTACCCAATAGATGTGAATGAGTAAGTAAAGTATGTATGTACATGCATCAGTCTACTGTTGGGTCAGCTATGACGCAGTGGTCCATTATACATGCCATGTGCCAGTGATATGTTTGGTGTATTCTGTAACTCACCCAGAGGGGTGTTGTTTGACAGGTCATATTTGCCAATCTCCAGGAAGCGCCCGTGCCTGGCCAAACAGCGCAAGCTGGCCTGCAGCTTCTCCTCAGCCAGGGAGTTCAGAACCACGTCAACTCCTAAACCCAGCCAAAAGAACAGCCCAGATTACTGACCAATTTTAACATTTAAACACGTTTCAGCAAATACGGCTTATCAAGATCATCATGTCTAAACAGCAGCTGAACCTTTGCCCTGTGTGTGCTTCAGCACATGTTGCTCAAAGGAGGCATCTCTCGAGTTAGCAAATGACTCTGCAGTAAGCTGTGGGAATCGCTCCTGCAGGTAGGCCCTCTTTTCTTTGGAACCTGTATAACACCAGGAACATCAAAAATGCATTACCATATCTATTATTGGCAATATTATTATTATGATTATTATTATTATTATTATCAAAATAAATGTGTGAATAGGAATGCATGATCACCCTGACACAGGAAGTGATGTCAAAGGCTATGTGTAATGATTTATACAGATGTTTGTGGGGTTAGGAGATTACTTACCCACAGTAGTGAAGACTTTACAGTGCATGCTGAGTGCAATGGCGATAGCAGCTTGGCCCACTCCTCCAGAGCCAGAGTGGATGAGCACGCTCTCACCAGTTCTTAAGCGTCCACGCACCACCATGGAGTAATATGCTGTAGCGTAGACTACAGGCACCGAAGCAGCCTGCTCCAGAGTCCTAAACAAACAGTCAACTTCAGTGGAGCTCTACCATTAAAACACTAAATCCAGGAAATTGGCCATATACCTTTTAATCCATCTTACATGTACAGTAAATTGTACTGTGATATGCAATACAATAATTTAAAAAATCTTATTTTGATTACTGGATATTTTTAAATATGTAAATGCTATGCAAATTAAAATGTCGTGTTTAAGTTTAAGAGTGTGCTCTGAGAATTTTTAAAAATGTTTACGCATCAGGAAAACTGGACTCTCTTTTGGCATTACGTAGTACCAACACTGATAACTTGATTTCAATACTGATTCCTGAATCTGTTGTGTCATTTTCTGGAAGAGGATAAAGCTTGAACCAGTGGGAATTGCATTATATATTTATTATTGAGAGTATATTGGATCACATATGCTGATAAAATGGGCTACTTAGACACTGAAATTTGGTACTGAAATAAATTAGAATGTTTGGCATTACTGTAACCTAAATGTATTACAAGTATTAGCCACTTTCTGATATTCATTATCAGGCATTATTTGGGCAGTGAATCATTCTCAGCACAGTTGTGACACTGTGATACGGTGGTGATATGTTGGTGGTTGTTGCACTGATGTGAGAGGATCAGACACGACAGTGGTTATGCCTACACTGTTGGTCCATCTTGCACATGTAAAGTTAGAGAAAGCTCACCTGTTGCTGCACAGGTTATGTTACTCAATAGTCTTATCCTCCATTAGTGATCACAGGATGCTGTTGCCTGGATAGTTTTGCTGTTGCACTATTTAATCCAGCAGTGACACTGAGGGATTTATAAACTCCACTCAAACCGGCACAACACACACTAACACGCCTCCACCACCACGTCAGTGTCACTGTACTGTTGAGAATGATCCGCCACACAAGAGCTGATCATTGAAGAACATAGTTACCAGAGGCTATCAAATGTATGCAGAGTACTACCTTTTAAATGTTATTACTGTCGTTTCCAGTGGCTTCTAAACTATATATGTCACAGCATCCTGTTTGTGGCTCTTACAGTAACAATGGTTTCTTACCAGCTGGAGGGGACGTCCCAGAGGAATCGCTTGTCTGCATCCACACAGGTGGCCAGGCCTTTAGCTGGAAGCAAGCCCATCACCCGTCGCCCGCTGGGGTCCCTGCCAGAGAACTCCATTCCTAGCATGCACTGCTGCAGCGCTATATCTCCTGCACACAGGCATAAAAATACGTACTTAGAACCCTGCGGTCTTTAAAAACTTTGCTGTAGCTGAAAGCTGTAGCAGAAGCACATGTATGCAAACACTGCCCATACTACTACATACTATACATACTGTTCTGCTACAACAATAATTTCTTTAAGTGTGAAAAAGTACTGTGTGTTAACTACCAGGAATAGCGTCTGGTGGCAGTTTGCCAGTTGCCAGCATGATGTCTCGGAAGTTGAGGGAGGCAAAATAGACACGACAGAGCTGCACATTGGGGTTGGATGGAACAAAGTGCCGCAGTGGCGACGCAATCCAGCGCAGTGAGGACAGATCCCCACGAGTAAGCACATTGACATAGGCCTGCTCGGTCAATTCTTCACTCAAATCTACAAAACAGACAATATATAAAGTCAGACTGTGATTAAGAAATATGAAGCAAAACGCTCAATATGGGGGTCAGTCACATTTGTTGTATTACCAGCTGTGAAAAAGAGCTGCGCTGTTAAAAACAACGGTAAAAGTTGTACCATACCTTGTAAGAGCAGCTGGTGTCTGAACGCCCCCCACTGGCCATCCCGATATACATTCATACTTAGGTCCTTTTGCAGCACTGTCTGCATGTCCTTATGGGTAGGAATTAGGGATGGGACTTCAGATGACTTCTTCAGATTAGACACAAACACTGACCTAGCGAGAAGAGACAACCACAAAACCTTAATGTGCTGTGACAGAGTACAGATTATCTTCTGTAAATAACAAATACCTTTTAACATAGATTCCATTTCATATCTGTTCTCTTAATTATATTTCATTTTTATTATTATCCATTTTATTTTATGTTTTTAGCAGAAATTATGAATCAATTTCTACATTCTAAATTTATACTTGCTGTATTACATCACCCCAGATGTTGTACATACATCAAGACTAAGAGCTAACAAATGTACTGCCTTCATTCCATAACTGCAGTACACTAAGGGTAAACCAACTAACCGAATGCGGTTGCCGCCAGGTTCCTGTCTGAGGCAGTTGACCATGCCCACCACTCCATTATGGCCTTGAGTGGCAGTAAGCCACACCGGTGTCTCTGATGTTTCAGCCAGTATGCTCTGAAAGTAGCAAAGCGAAGATTTAAGGGTTACAGTAGGATTTTAGAAACAGTGGCACACTGGTCATCGCACATAACATATCTGTATAATGTGCAGTGAGATTTCTAAAACAAGTACAACTTACCTTAAGAGTCTCTACCCATTTATACTCAGTAGAGTCCACAGACACAGTGATGGGTTGTTTTTCAGAGGTCTGTCTACGAACAAGGAAGAGAACTGAGCCATAGAAAGACTTCTTCATGACGACCACATTAAGGGAGGCCTTTTCAAACAGTTTCTCCCATTCCACCTGTACACACATGCAATGACAGCAAATAGATAAGAAGACGATCAGAGTGTTCACATCAGAAAAAACAAAATCATTTTGCAGTGTAAAGACACAACAATTAAACTTATAATGCAAGCAAATGTGCTACGATTATATTAAGGGTGAAGTCCAGCCTTTCTGTTTACCCATCTGGCATGAAATAATAGCTTGTATTTGTTGAATAGAGGCTGCACTACGTAGGTGAAGTGGCTTCTTGAGTCACCCTGTAAATCTGCAAGGGTTTATTTAAGAGTCAGTGTTTTACGTATGTACATCACACATCACTGGCTTTAAAAAGAAGCTCCAGATCAATGTTTGTGTCAAAAGTAAACCGCATTTTACTGATTAAGATACGATGACAATAGTTTTTTTCCAGATGACATTTTGTTTGCTATGTTTTGTCTCTAATTGAATTATTTTTCAATGCACTAGCAATCATCAGGTTCATCCACTCAGGAAAGGGGGTAGAAGCACACCCAACACATTTTCCTAACTAAATTTCCCCAAATTCATCTACGTGTTTCACACAATTACACATTCCCAAAAGAAAGAAAGAAGACACACAGTGACAAAAGGCAAATACAACTGAACCAAAAACTACACACACATGTGAAATTTACACACCTGAGTCAGGAGTCCATTTGGATTGTCCAAAGATGTGAGGAAGGCCACTGTCTCTCCCAGGGTGTCTCCCCTCAGCAGAGTGTGGAGCAGCACATAGCCCCCCTCTCTGGTAGCTGAGGCCAGGTTTTCCAGCAGTGTAGCTGGGCTTGCAACAGGACCTGGCACACAGTTACACACCACCAGATCAGCACCACTCAGGCCGCCTGAAGCAGGGCCCTGCTGAGGGTCCCATTGAGCGACTGAGATCCCTTGCTCTTCCAGGGAGCTCTGTTGGCCAGCCAGCAGCTCTGTGCTGAGGTCAGAGGCTGTGTAGTCCAGACGCAGCATGGGCTGAATGTTGAGAAGGCTGACGGCACGGGAGAATACACGGCCATCACTTGAAAGAGCCTGAAGAGTGAGGAGGATAGAGTGAGTGCTGGCTGTACACAGGAAGTGTTACCTCTTATGCTGTACTGTAGACCTTGAAGAAAGCTGTTGTGCAAACGCCATAGACCACCTCACCATAATGTTATTACCAAACTGTGTGTGGTTCAAGTAATGGTTTGACCAAATTTTCAGTACTTTGTCCTTAGCCTATCAACCAAGCCCAGAGTTTGTTTCTAAAGATTCACTCTGACAGATACAGTGTGTCCCATAGCTGAAATCTGTATTAGCAGCCATCTTGAAGCCTCCATTTTGACCATACTTCTGTCCATTTTATGTAAAAAAAATATCCAACATTTTCAGAACCCATATAAATATGTACTTAAAACCCAATACAGTATGCATGCAGTTGGCTAACTGCTACTTTGTAGCTTCTTAGCTTTGTAATTCCAGCATTAGCTACAGAATCAAACCCCACACACCACTGTGTTTTTGCTGATCCACTAAAGCTTTAAGGAAATCTTCTACTATACCTCAAGGACTTTGAGTTTTCCAGGCGTGGCATTCTCCAGGGCGGTGTCCAAACAGTGGCGCAGGGCGTGGGAGTCCAGCAGGCCGTTGAGAAGCGGGTCCTGCAGTAGGCACTCCCTTTCCTTTTGCACAGTCTGCTGCAGTTCAGAGCGCAGGTTACCATTCAGCTCCAGGCCACATAAGACAGAGAGCAGCCGCAGCAGGCCACCCTCTGCCTCTGCGCCAATCAACTGATTCTCAGAGGCTCCCTCCAGCCCTGGGATGGAAATCTTAACTCCCTGACTGGCCAGCTTTCTCTGGAGACAGTTAATCAGGCCTGTAGAAGTGGCAAAACACAGAGTAAAGGTAAAGTCAGAATATTTGTGATTAAAAGAATAAAGAATGAATCTTAATACGTCAAAAGTATACACAGAATGTTTAGGAAAAGTAGCTACGTAACCGAACAGCTGTGACATTAGTATGTGAGAGACTTGTAAAAGTAAAATCCTATTTGATATAGCTGCCTGTTCTTTCATTTGTGAAATGTTCTGAGGGTTCAGGAAAACTTGCCTTTGCAATGTCTCAGTTGCTCCCCAAGTTTCTCACTTGATCTCAGGCACTCAGCCTCCACATAGGGCACAAAGACAAACTCCTCCAGGGTAGGTGGGGTCTGTTGCTGTTGGCGACGTGGTGCTACTGTGGCATGGAGACCACAGATCTGAACTCCGCCAGCTGTAATGTTGTCCAGGCAGCGGTTTACATGAACATCAACAGCTAAAGGAAAGAGAGGAGACAGGGTTGACACAGAGGAGAAGCTTTATTTGTACAACACTGTTTATAAATTTTAACCTTAGCCCCAAAAGCAGTAGAAACTTAGCTTACCTTTCCTATCCTCAGGGTAGCCCTGAACCCGCTCCTCATGCAGAGTGGGGTCCACATACACAGAACGGATACGGGTAGGGAGGCGTAGACTGCGACCAGACAAGCCCACCACAATCATTTGCAGCATGGTGTCCAGAAATGTCACCCAGTTACCTGTCCACTGTAGCTTTCCATGGTCACCTACAAAACAATCGGGCAGAATAAGGCTTGGGTGTACAATCTCTGGAACTAGGTTTAATAACTGCCAGAATAAAACCAGAAACACTCTGGTGTAAAACTATTTACCTGCATTGTTGGACTCCAGAATGCCCTGGAACGTTTTGCCATAATCATATCCACGCAGACGCAGTTCTTTGTATATGTCTCCGGCTTTAAGGCGCAGTTTAGAGTCTTCCGCCTGCATGGGCACAGGCTCTGCCAGCAGAGACCGAAATGTGTCCAGTGCTGCATCCTCCAAAACACTTACCTTACCTGTATGAATAAGGCGGATTAGAAAGGTCATGTAGAACTATAACGGTTATGCACGTGTGACCTGCACATGACATTTGGTTAAAATAACTATAACTTACCACTGACTGCCAGATTGCCATTCTCTGACACCTCAAATCGGTTAGTGGCAGGCATGAGGCGGACCTCCAGCTGGACAGAGCCTGTGATATGATACAGTGTGATATAATATCAGTCAGTCATTTAGAGAGGTTTAAATTTGTTTATTGTAGAGAAATGATTAGCCAGGAAGGCATTTTAGTCCGAAATCTTTCTCTCAAAACTCATAAAAAGGGAAGTAGATACTGTCAGTACTGAATGTCTATTCACAACAGTCTAGCCTAAATAGGTTGTACACCACGCTAGCAAAAACTTCTCACCAGTTTTGGGCAGAATGGTCGCCCTATGGATGGTGACGTCCTCAAAGGTGACCGGGGTGTGTTCCATGACAGTGCCCAGACTCTTCATCAGTGTTCTCCATGCTAGCACCAGGTAACCAGTTGCTGGATACAGGACCCTACCATCAATACAGTGGCCAATCATGTAGTGGTCTGGGGATTCAGGATTTACATCTGCACAGAGAAAAATGATAAGGATAGGAAAGGTCAGTGTTATACAAGCTGCTACTGACCAGTGCCCTTGTCTGGGGTTCTGTGCATCACCGGCAATTAGCAGAGTTAGAGTTTACACATCACTACACTTGAATGAACAAGCAACAGAACAAAGAATTAAATTCAAAACCTAAAAACGATACCAACTCACCAATGTTGTATACAGTGGCTGAGGTGGAGCCTCCAGAGCCAGCTGGGAAGTCTTCCACCTTGGGAACATCCCAGCTCTGAGAGTGGTCCCACTGGATTAGAGGGGAGATGAGTGGAGTTCCCACAGGGACAGGGTATTCCACAGCTGGATAAAGCTGTTTACTGTCCACATTAATACTGCAAAAGACAACAAAAGGTTTGTATCAAAAGATAAATCCAAGTTTTGAGAAATCATATGGCTCATATTCCATGAACTCTCACAGATTTAATGTAAGATATAATTACCCATTCATGTAGACCTTCCCTATGTGAGAAAGGAAGAACTCCAGGTTGTTGGCATGCCCTCTCTTCATCAAGGGAAGAATACAACAAGTAGGCTTGAGACTGCGCTTTAGAATGGCCTGTAGGAGAAGCAGATTATACAATAATAATAAGTACCTGTCAAACTGTCCTTTTGTTGCACTTAGTATGTAGGTGGTTCCCTGGTCTCCTGTTTTACTTCCTCACCTGCAGAAGGGCGTGTGGTGCTATCTCCACCACTACAGCATTGTCAGGCACAAGGCTCAAGCCTTCCTGGAAGAGCACAGGGCTCACCAGATTGTTGACGTGATACTCAGCTGAAGAGTAGAGAGCCAGTGGGCTTTCCCAGTCAGACTGAGGAATGGATGTACTGATCCAGCGTGGAGAGCGAGGTTGAGGGTTTTTGATGACCTAGAAGATACGCACAGTAGAAAATATATATCAACTACTAATAACTTTATAGGAATAAAAAGCATCCAGTATGGAGGCCAGATATTTAGGTTCCATCCCATAACTGCTGAATACCAAAAATGACCACTAGGGTGCACTGTGGCACTACAGGGCAACTTGAGCCCTAGCTCACCTTCTGCAGTGCAGCCAACAGTGAAGGAGCAATTGAGGCCATGTAATATGAGTGGAATGCGACACCTGCACTGCGCACTTCTTTGGCAAACACGCCACTCTCCTTCAGCTCAGCCACAAATTTGCTCACTGCCTCCTACACAAATACATAGACACACAATCAATAAGTCAGCATAGTTTCTTTGTTATCTCCATTCCAGTCAATTCAGCAAACAGTGCAAAGAGGGCCAATAAAATGCACACTGAGGATAAGGTAGAAAAACTATACCTGTGGTCCAGAGATAGTGACCGTGTCTTCAGCATTGTGGCAGGCTGGGACGACCCCTTGTGGGCACTGAGCCTTACACTCCTCCCAGGTTAAACCTGAAAAAATAGTCCACACTCTAAATTCATGTGCAAGCCAAAATGACATGCATCAGTACAACCAGTTAACCCATCCCATTCAGTCAGGTCTCATTCAGGTCCCAACATACCTGACCCACCCAACCATGAACTCAACATTTGTTACACGTGTTTTGAGCTGTGATTCAGCAAAAATCTCAACTGTCTAATTTTTCTGAAAACCGGTTTGGAAAACCACATAACAGAAGTGGTTACAGGGTTAACTGGAATTTTGGTTTACATAAAATTGATAAAGATCTCTCACCCACTGCAGCCATTCCACCAGCAGGCAGGTTCGCTTCTTTGATGCACCTGCCTCTCCAGTAGGCAGCCAGGATGGCCTCCCTGTGGCTGAGGGACCTATCAGCATATCCACAAGCCAATTCTCCCACAGAGTGGCCCACGATTCCATTCGGCTGGAGACCCATCTTCTGCAGCATATCTATCTGTGCAATCTGGAGAATAATAGAAAAATATCTAAACGATCTGACTGGTACGGAGTGGTACAAAATTGGACGATGGCCTAATTACCAGTCCTCTGTGTTAAATAGGGCAGAGACAGCTAAACAGACAGAATGGATTGCAAAATATTAAAGATGATGAAATGATCCGATCCAGAATCATCCACAGTTCTGATTTCAATAACACTTATTGCAACACAAAATGTTGCAACGCTAGGTCTGTCAGGCACAAGCTGGCTAAGTAAAGAAATGACGGCCACAGTTCAGTAACTGCATGTACATGGCATGGGAAAACTCTGACCTGTATAGCCGCAAGGCCCACAAAGGCATGGACTGTGTCCTCAAAGGTGTTCTCATCAGCCTCCATGAGCAGGCGCGATATACACAGCCCGGTGTCCTTCAAAGCCTTATCTGAACGAAGGATGGATTCTCTAAACTCTTGCAACTGCATCAGGCTACGGCCCATACCAGCCCACTGTGTGCCCATACCTGGATAGAGCACAAACGCATTTACTTCAGGTCAGCTGGCTACAGACACATAACAGCTGTGTTCCGTTGGTTACACGAGTGGTCCACATGATATTTTTACAACAGGAACAATCACAACACTGACCTTGAAACATTCAGGCTTTTAATCAGTGATATTGTCTATAGTGCCCTGTAACTCGCTAGGCTTATCTGGTTTCTCAAATTAAGGTTTGATGGGGCCTGCCCCAAGTATTTGCCAAGTGTGGATACTTGATAAGAGTTGGTAGAATCTTTTTTATTAGTAGTGAGATTGGGAATAAGCTGCAGTACAAAATTTTACTTGATCATTGTGGTTAACCCAATGGCTAGTTCTGAGATAAATAATTTTATTTTATTAATATTTTTATTATTAATATTTATATATTAACTAAATACTTGCCACTTTATTTTGAATGCAATTTATTTAAATTCACACATTTTTGACTACATTTCATTCTTATTGAGCACGCATGTTAAGGGCATAATAATGCCACCTGCAGATCACTGACCTTAAGACACAACATTTCTTGCCCTTAAGTCTGATGCTCCACTCACCAGAGCAGATGTACCACAGCGGCCTGGGTGTAGGCAGGGCCTGCTGGATCTCCTTCACCTCTCCTTGAGATCCTAGCAGTGTGTAGCCCCTGAATGGCATGCCTGCGGTGGGGACAGCAGACACATCGTCCATCAGTGTCAGCAAGGCTGCATCCTGGCTGTTCTCTTGGGCTTTCTGTAGAAGATGTGCTGTGGCCTCCTCAGTGCGCCCACACGCCTGCACCAGTCTTGGGATGGACAGTGGCAAGGCTGCTGCAGGCAGTTTGGGCCTGGGTGGGCGGAGGATCACATGGACATTCGAACCCCCAAAGCCGAAAGAGTTGATGCCCACAATGCCACCACGGATTGGAACAGGCTCAGTGACAACACGTACGCGCCCGTCTGTCAGTGCAGGAATGTCTGGGTTGGGATTGTTAAAGTGGATGTTGGGTGCCCACATGCCATGCTCCAGAGACAGGATCACCTAGGTGGAGTAAAGAGATGTAAAAAGGCTTTTTACATGTGTTCCAGATGATGAATAGTTGGCCTTAAAATGACTGAAACTATAAAGAATTATAATACAATTAATATCTTGATTTTCTTGTACATTAAATATGGTAGCAAAGTTGACAATGTAATTATCTATAATTAGCTTCACAACAAATAACATGTTGACATGAGCTAATTACAGTACACATCTAGATACAATTTAAAAATGTAAAAACAATCATTACAAAAAACTAAATTGTATTGTCTCCAAAATATGTGAAATAATAAATAAAACATTGAAAATTAATATTTTTAGATTTACTTGCTTTAAACTTTAGAATTAAACAGGCTGTTGTTATTGTACCTTTAAGCCAAATGAAACTAATATGGAGATAATTCGATTAGCTGGTTGCCCTGTTTCATGCCCCATTCAAAAAGCAGTCGGGACTAAAACAATCCTCATAACTGACACATGAATGGCCAGAGCTAAACAGCTATAGGCGAAATAGGGGGATATATTAAAACTGTGCTGGCTTTTTGTGACATAACAAAAATAACCAATTCAAAAATGGACTGTTCTAGCTGGGAATATTGCCTTAATAACTAATTATGTGTTTAAACTCACTTTGGCAAGAGCAGCCAGTCCAGAGGCAGGCTCAGGATGGCCCATGTTGGATTTAGTAGAGCCAATAAGCAACGGTTCCCGCTGAGACTGGCAGAACACGCTGACAATGCCGTTTACTTCCTGTGGATCTCCAACCTAAAAAAAAGAAAAGAAAAAAGAAACACTGTCTATGTTATAAGGCATTAACTTGAGGATCTGTGTCTGTGTATATTTGTAAACACCTACTGACCTTTGTGCCAGTTCCATGGGCCTCAACATACTCCACTTGTTCAGGTGAGATGTTGGCCTCTTCGTAGAGGGAGCGAACCAGGAGCTGCTGCATTTCCCCAGAAGGAAAGGTCACACCTGCACAAAAGAATACAGCATACAAGTTTCAATCAGGAGACAATGAAAGTTCTTAATCTGCACTTCCTGTTAAAATGTATCCATCAAATTCACAATCATTTAATCTGTCACAGAATGCAACCCAGCAAAGGGATTTTAAACATAAGCTTATTTTGTTTAGATTACATGAGAAGTATTTATGGAATGAGCTCTGATGCAACTCCATCTAGTACCCCTGCCTGGTGCGTCACCTGAGCCCCTGCATAGAGGCAGTTCTGCATAACATATTGGAATACCAACCCCTCACCCATTTCAGCAGCATGTTTAGAAACACTGGCTGGATGTAAAAGAATGCAAGCACACACTGGGGGAAAGGGGATGGTGTAAAGTGCCAGGAGGAACCAGGTCACCTCTCTCCGTTACAGTAATACACTTTGCTCTCTGAGGATTTGCCCTGAGAGCAAGGTAGTAGAATGCTTTGGCAAATTTCACCACTACATGTGATATTTCAAACAGATTTGACATAAAAAGAAGGGGAGAAAAGGTTGCTATAATTAACACCTTGTTCTTTGTAGCCGTCTGTGTTGTTGCCAGCGTTGAGCACTGTGGCATAAACTCTTTTGGCCATGGACTTCTTAGTCAGGAGAACAGCCACGGCAGCTTCTGAACGACAGTACCCATTTCCTGAGAGAGAAACAAGCAAATGAATGGTTAACTTAAAATGACAGCGTAAATATGTAGCGTTAGTGTATCACCCTTGTTTACATAGTTCTCTAGGCATGTATCATTTTTAATACAAGACATTTACTGATCTACCTGATGAGTCAAAAGACTTGCAGGATCCTTCGGGGCTGAGCATGCCCAGTTTCATGAACTGCACTGAGGTGTTGGGCTTGAGCAGCAAGTTGACTCCCCCAACAAGGGCTGCATCACACTGTCCATGCCGAATAGCATTAAAGGCATTCTCCAGAGCCAGAAGACTAGACGAGCACGCTGTGTCAATTGCTGTGCTGGGTCCTTAAAAAAGCACATACAAGCACACAGTTTCACCTCTGACTCATACAGTCAGCTTATGTAACACACCTCACTATGCAAGAAATGACTGTTCAGCAGTGACACGATGTAACTTTTGTTTATTTAATTTATTAATAATAATAAATATTAATAATCCTGCAACATAAATAATGATTATTGAAATGAATAATTCATTATTTGGATTATGAACTGCTCAATTACCTAATAAATCAGCATCAGCTTTTACATTTAGTTCAAGTTTGTTTTGTGTATTGCTAACTAACGATGAAGACAATAAAGATGAATTCACTGTTTTAATAAAGTTTTTTGCTAGTACAAAAGATAAAAACCCAGTAAATAACTTTTTAATACCTGTTAAATTTTAAAACAAAGAGTCACGGGCCATGAAATATTAAATACTAATTAAAGAACCACAAAAAGAAGAGAAGAAACATAAATAAATAAATAAAATAGCAGCAGCAATAAAAATCTCAAAACTACATAAGTTACTTATTTAATCATCTAAATTAAAAAACAAAAAATATTAATTTAATTTGTGCATTCTGCGGTCGCTCTACACTCCACTGAAACTAAATGCCAACTAATTTGGTAGTCAATTTTAGTCGACAAATTTGATTAATCATTACATACCTATTTGGAAATTATATTGTCAAAATCACAGAACAGTTTCTATCACTCACTTATGATATCTCATATATGCACACTTCTGATAGATATGAACAAAACTGACTGTAGAGCTTAGAAAAAAATGGAAAGCTTAAGAGTTTGTTTACCATTGAAGTCAAAGAAGTAAGAGAGGCGATTGGCGAACATGGCACGCTGACAGCCAGTCATGCTGTAACCCAGCAGCTCCTCTGGGTCTTTGCTGAAAGCCTCACCTGCCTCAGAACCACTCACGCCAATGTACACACCAGTCCTAGTGCCACGCATGGACGCTGGATTTATGCCTGCCAGATAAGAGAACACCATCAGTACTGTTCCTCTCATATACACAGTCAACAGGAACAAGAATAAAAATGCATGTCTAAAAAGCATGTCATTTTAAAAAGCCTTTTTAATTAGAAATATACCCTTAAATAGCGCCAAAAAGACCTCTTACTATCACTTGTAGGAATCCATTCAGGTCCATTCATCATGTATGTAAAGAGTAACATGCATTTTCAAATTAAATATATATTTTTTTTATTATATTTTCAAACAGCGATATTGTTGGAAAGGTATATGATTTACAAAACCTGATGTGAACTGGATTTTCATCATTGCATATAATTGTGCTGTTTTTTTTTTTTTTTTTTTTAAAGAGTTGAACACAATTTTTTAGTATCAACAAATTTAAAGTTGTGTTGCATGTTTGACCTTGTGTTTTATCACAGCCGTCTCACCATTCCTCTCATCAACTTCATTGTAACTCAACACAGTCACAATATCTCACACAAAGACAGATATGAAAATATTTCCATTCTGCTGGCCGAAAAGCCTCTAGGGGATCTGCAGGAAGATGCTACAGAATGATGATTTATGTAAATGGACAGGTGTGCTCACTGTGAAGAGCTTTAAGAACCTCCTTAGACGAAGATGCTAGATGACCAACCTCCATCAACGATGGCCTCGTATGATATCTCCAGCATAAGCCTCAGCTGCGGGTCCATGGTGTGGGCCTGCTTAGGATGGACACCAAAGAAGGCTGCATCAAATCTGTCTATTTCTTTTAGTTTTCCATTTCTCCGAGGAAGTCCGTACAGACCTAGGAAGGGAAAAAATTATGCACTGTGGTTACTGATGAGAACCAGGGTGGGGGTGGTGGGTGGCGGAGGACAAGTTTTCTGTTGTATCAAAGGGTCTGCCTCAGGCCTCGGCTCCTAAAGCCTGCTGGTATTTTAGCACATGAATGTGAACATTAGTAGGCTGCCAAGGAGAGAAAAGAGTGAGCAGAGAGTGGGGTCTATTCAGAAGGCCAGGCCAGCCAAGGCCACCACACAGCAACAGCCAGGTAGGCAAGGAGACCAGCAGAGCAAAGTAACCGGAGACGACATGGAGGGCCACTGAAAATTTAATGCGCCATTCATTGATGAACTTTTAAATGTTACATCAAGTTCAAACCACAAAACGTTTTATAAATTATATCATTTTCTATTATATGTCATAATCATATAATACCTATATATTAATTATATAATATCTATATATTCTATATCTATATAATACACACACACATACATAGGTTAATTTGTTGTCTATGTAATTGCTCTTATTAGCTCTAAAATCAAAACAGCAATGCACATCCTGAAAAAAAAGAACAAAAATTCACAGTAAGCTAAATCTGCAAGATACCTGGCTTCCATCTCCGGTCGTCCTCTGTGACCATGTCAACTCTATTAAAAAGGTTCTGCCAAAATTCCTCCAGATTGTTAGACTCAGGCAGCCGTCCTGAAATTCCAGCTATGACAATTTCCTCCATGGTGGTGTGCGAGTTTCTGTGGGTGCAAACCGAGAGTGACAAAGAAGGAAGAAACAGCAGTCAGAAACAGCAGACATCCTATTAACAATGACAGTCTGTGAGCTGGCAATTCAGAATACTGCAAATATGTAGTGTGATACGAAAGCAACCACTTTTAAATGTTACATAAAGTTCAGACCATAAACTGTTATTTTTTAGAAATGACATAATTTTCTACTATATATCATAATCATATAATATCTATATATTCTATACATCTATACATTTCAAACCACAAGTTTGTGACCATTGAGCCGACCCAGGTGGGGAGGGGGGTGCTTAGAGGGGGGTCTCCTGGAGGACTGTATGCTTTGTTCCCTGTTTCATAGCCAGTGCATTCATACTAATGCTGTCCATACAATAGATGGCAACAAAGCAAGAGCAGGGATGGGATTCCCGCTTACTGTGAGGTGCAATCAAGCGCCGCATTGAGCACAAAGTGTCCCTCTGTTCTGTTCCCCTTAGACGCACAACCAATTCAATGCCAGTCTCACAGTGATTCAACTCAAGTTCAAGTTTAAAAAAAAAAAAAAAAAAAAAGTACCATTGCATTCTACACCTGATCCCAACAGAGCTTACTAATTAACAAACTCTTCATGACTTTAAAATGGCTGTGATCCACCAACGATGACATTAACTTGCTGCAGTAGGCCTATCCATGATGGGGAAATACTAACTGCGGCACTTTAGATAATGATGTACTATTTCTTTCATATTTTGCAACTTTCATACAACAACAGTATGCCAACTAGGCCAAAAGGTCTGCTGCGTTAGACAAGTAGACCACGGAGAGAGTAAAGTCATTAAAGGGCCCATATCATAGAAAAACAATACCTTCCTCGCCTTCTGTTAAAAAATTATTTGATGAAGTACAGAAAACATTGTTAATATTAAAATGACAAATATATATCATAGTATATCAATCATAGTGTCTCCAGGTCATTTATGAACGATGTCAGATGAATATGTGTCCATTTGTGCCTGCCACAGAACACAAACAATACATCATACAAGATCATTTTACTTCATCCTGAGGTCTGTTAGTAAGCCCACTGAATGACCAGAGATTTGTGAACCCAGATATCTGCTTTATCTTATTGAGTCTCCGGGTAAGCAAATTAGCAGTGAAATATTCTGCTTTTGAAAGTAAAATACTTTACTCAAAATACTTTGTGATATTGGAAATATTAAAGCCACCCTCTACGGATAACATACTAGCCAACCCTAATACTATGACAACTGACCTGTGTTATCATGGTCGTCTAGCCTAAGCCCCAACCGGGACGTAGATCATTTACATTTATACGAAAGTCAGAAGATTATTTACATACATCAAGTAGCAAAAGTCTTCAAGTAGCAAAAACGTACTGGTACACAGCGGCTGGAGAAGTGAAATACCCCTGCTTTCAGTGCAAAGGCTAAAAGCAAATGTCAGGGAAGAAAATAAAATACAAGGACCTCATGGTAAATGGGTGACTTTTGTTGAAGAAAAATTATGTTTTTGCATGACGGTTTTGACAAACCTTTTCACAAAAAAAGCTTTCAGATAAGAACATACTTACCAAATTTTTAATCTGCTTCAGTTTTTAATAAAGAACTATTTATTATGTGCATGATAAATAATATATATCTTTGGGAGAAGCGACTTTCAAACCTTCCTGCCATACTAAGCAAATGACTAATTGGAAAGACTGGAGCACTTTTTGAACCATAGTGTGACACTCATGCGTGTGTAGGAATGGAGCCGAACAGAGTCACTTTGAGGGGAGGGGTTAATACTATAGAGGCAGCGAGAAGAAAACATACTCGCCAGGCAGGTGCTGGCATGCAAAAGTTCGTCATGATGCGTGTGTGAAAGAGAGACAGCTCTCTCATTCTTTACACCATTTCTGAAGTATGTTACCGGTTGCATAATTGCAATGTTTTGATGGATTTGTACTGTATGACCTGTTCAGAGCGTTTCTGAAGAAGTGCAGGTGCCTTCATATTAAAGAACAGTACCTTAGCCTGGAGGAGGGCAGATTGGGAGACCAAGTAAACGGATTTCCCAGGGGGAAGGATTGTAATCTACCTGACCCAAATCTTAAGAAGCCTCTTTGTTTACATATATAGAAGAATAACAGTCTCATCTAATGACTCAAACAGACCACTCAGTGAAATCATCACCTATAACAGTGGAACTGCTTTTACCACAATAGAACACATCGTAATGGATAAACACAATATAAACTGTAACAGCACAGACTTTTATATATTACACACAGTATATTAATTACTATACTAACTTCAAAATGTTGGTTTAAATGGTTGGTCAAATCTAAACATCTGTCTGACAGAGTTTTATAAGCAACCATCTGCTCATAAAGTTACGAATCCAAAATGAATGTGCATCCCTAATCTTCTGTAATATCATATAGACTGAACAGCATTAAAGGTGCAGTGCATAAGATTAAGTGGCATCTAGAGGCGAGATTGCAGATTGCAACCAACTGAATACTGCTCCCACAGCCCTCCCTTTCCAAGTGTGTTGCAGAATCTACAGTGGCAGTCAGGTTTTTACTTCTTTGATCACAAGGATTCATCCTTCCTTGCTTTTTCTAGGCATGTTCTTAAACCCCTCCCAACACAAAATGATTATCCAGTGCTGACAGAAACCACTGCCTCATCTCTCTGTGGCTTCCAACTGGTCCTATAGCTCCACCTAATACAAGGTGCCACACCAATGCAAAAGCACAAACGGCTCTCTCTAGAGTCAGTGTTTGGTTTGTCTGTTTTGGGCTACTATAGCGACATTGTGGCTCTACATGGACGGCAGGCATGAAGGGCTCATTCTAAGCTAAAACACAATTCATAGTTACAGCTGATTCTACACTAATAGACCCATGGTTTAATAGACTATATCCAAGTTCTGTTAATAGGTACCCCTAAATCGTCACACTTTCCTTGTTTGGTCTAAACCAAAATAGTAGGTGTGAAAGGGCCTTCGGACCACAGTGTGGACCAAAGGACCAAATCTGGTTCAATCAAATATTTCATCACAATTTGATCCGAAAGAAAAGTCTGCAAAAATGCCTAAACATGCACCTCATTGTTCTGAAAGGGTGAGAGAGAGAGAGGATATAACAGGACAGGAAAACTATGCAGTATGTAAATCTATATTTCAACGTAATGTGTGAGGCGATGAAAGATTAGCTTAGCTGGCTTTACAGTAGTGAATATGAGAGTTCTATCACAATATTGCAATCACGGAAACTCTAACTATAAATGCTTGAGTGTTCACTTTAGGCTTGCACGTCATCTTTAAAGACACTCTTCTGTTATAACGTTTCACAATACCATCAGAAAAAAAACACACCAATCATAGATGCCTGCTCCTCCACACACCAATCAATGTCAAGTACACGGTGATGACGACAGGACGTGGGTGTCATTCAAAGATCTTTAGTGTGCTTGCTAAATTGCAATGTGAAACCAAAACCAACGAAATCAAATAAATACAATGTAACAAAATCATCAGCCTTGGTTTGGACACAGGCCTGAACTGTGGACTGCACCTTTAATCCCCCTGGAAATGGAGCCTTAGATCCAAAATCAGACTCTATAAAATGAGGAATCATTCCTAGATCATCTTCGTCGAACAGTAGGCCACCATAAAACAGTAACGCCTGGATAATCTACTGCACTGATAAGAAGAGGAAGCTGAAGTGATCGCAGGTCATTGCCCTCCCATTGCAGTCAGATGACACCGCTTCTATTCTGGAAAAGTTCAGCAGCAGCACACCTGCGGTTCTGTCAAACTTCAAGACCAGCCCCAGCCCCAGCCCTCCTTCATCCTTCACAGAGAAGACAAAGACCTGCCTTTTTGCTGCCTCACTGAGTTCATCTAGTGGTCAGTTCCTGGTTCTCCCTGAGTCATTTTAAGAGCACCTGCATCATTCTTGTGTAAACAGACTTCTATGCACAAACGCTCCCACACGGGTATATATCCACACCGTAGGTTAGGTTTAAGAGCTCTATATAAAAGTAAGGAAGCTCTTACTTTCCTCTCCCCCATCTATTTTCTCGGCTCATAAAGCGAGGTTAGCATTAGCACGCTAAATTAGCTAGCAAACTAGCTTAGCCGGCAGAAACCGGGGAGATGCGCATTCTCTCTCTCTCTCAGACATCGTCTTCATCAGCTCCTACATGACAGTCCGGTGCTTAAAAGCGCAAAAATTGACTCTAAAGACTACGAACACCGCAAAAAGGCACAAGAACTGATTATGAATGTTAGTGACGGCCATATTATCTCTAGTTTAACCAGAGCATGTACAGTTAATAGCAAAATATGAGCACCACGTCAAAGCGCGCTAATCCACCCATATTAGAGCAGGTAGAGTTAACAAGTTGGTTCAACATTAAACTGCTTAGCCAGACACACCGACTCAGAACGTGTTATTAATACCTGCGTATTCACGTTACCTCCCAGTATCGGGAGACAGGTTAGATCACACCGGGGTTTACCCTCTACAGAACACCGACACACGGTAACAAGTGCCCTGAATACGCGCTGCTTACCGGCTCTGTTAGTTTAAGGATGATGGCTCTGTAAATACTTTCGGATCGATGTGCATCCAACGTGAACAGAGCCCGGGTGTTGACCTATATTCCTCTCAGTATCCCTTTATCTCCCGCGTGGCTCCTGTTTGAATGTAGCCGAGCGAACCCTTTGCTAGCCCCTAGCCTTGCCCTAAAAATTACTCTCGCTCCTGCGCTTCCCTGCCTCTGTTTCATTTAAATGTGTGCCATGCTGTATGGCCACGCCACATGGGCTGACAGTTGGCTCCGCACTCCAGTCCAATGAGAGAAGAGGAAGGGCTCGCAGACCGAGGCGATGGGCTGATTTCCTAACGCCGCTCTCTTAATTCCGTGTAAAAAAAAATCTCGGGTTACTAAAGTTCATGGCTGATGCGCAGCATCACATAGGCAGCTACCTGCAAGTCACGTTTGGTGTTCAGACACAGGGCATGCAGCCTGCGAAACACTTTATCGATTTTTGACTTGGACTCCCCGGTTGCAGAAAACGTTTGGATTTTTTCCAGTTGGCTCAACTACACTTTTCTATCAGAGCCTAATGCTTGCATTGTGGACCTATTATAGCTGCTGGATAACAGAGTTATGTGGCGCTAAGAGTTGAGACTTGACATCTTATCGTCCTTGCTGTCCACAGCTTTTACCACAGCTGGAGTGACAGGTCTGCTGGAAACGTGATCCATCGCAGTCGCTTAGAAACGTGGGTGGCCATGGAGGTCCACATAAACACAGCAGCCCACTGGTGACGTGTTTGATACTGAGATGTTGAAATAGCGAAAAAATTAAGTACTACAAGGTCAGGATGGGCCGAAAGAGAAACAGGAGTGCGCAGTTTTTGCACCCGGTGTCCTGTGATGGGACACGTGGGAAGGCTGTACACTAATTCCTGTCAGTTAGAGACAAAACAGAAACCAACCAATCAGTGAACGGAGGTGTGTAAAACTGACCAATGGGGATGAATTCAAGGGAGTTGCTAGGATATAGGGTGAGGTGATGACACGGGGGGGAGGAGCTTTGTACCAGACGAGCACAGACTGTGATGTAATCCGGAGGGTTGGGCCTGTTGGAGGGTTACTCCGGTTCAACACCAGAACACGCAGTTGTAATCGATGTAGTCCAAAAATTCCTATCATCATTTATTAGGGATTTTTGTAGCGAACACAGTCGTACAGTAACAGGGAAAGCTAAGGGAAGGGATTAGACTGACTACACGTATCATCAAAAGAATAGTTGCAGAAGGAAGTCCCATAAGGAAGTCTTGGATTCAGTGCTATTGGGAAGAAAGATAAGAGTTACCAAGGACAATAAATGATGATAAATTTAGACTGATATGGGCAATATTTACTGAGCTACACATACACAAGTAGTGTCTCGCAGTATGGCGCCAGGCCTCCATTGTTGCTAATACCACCACCGTGCCACACATGACAGTTTGGCACAACACCATTGCAGTCTTTGTCAGTCGTTGTACTGGTCAGTGTGCATGTAGTCCTGCAACATACAGCCGTCTGCCAAAGGTGCTGGTACTAACTGGATGACTCATTGTGGGCATCACTCACTGAACGTCCGCAATCGTGGCTCTTGGGTCAGTCAGGTATAGCAATCAGGCCCGTTCTTGCTTCATTCGCATGTCTCACAATGTTGAACCTATCCACCTACATGTTATTCCCCTCTGTTGTTTCCTGCAGGGTGCAACTATTTGGGCAACTATTCTTTTGATGATTCTATTTATTATTGAAAACTTTTAATTTAATTTAATTCATTCATGTTTTTTTCTTATTTGCTCCATTTTTTGTTTCTTCATTATTTTTTTCTTCTTTTACTTTTACTTCTTTTATATATATATATATATTTTTTTTTTTTTTATATTTAAAATAAAATATATATATAACTTATATTTTATAAGTTTAAATGATATATCATTCCATTGCTGCCAAATTTTTTTGTTTGGTCCAATAACAGTTCAGATAGATCTGGATACAAAATGTTTCCAGTGAACATGTTTTGGAAAGATTACATTTTTAATATGGTGATAAGGTGCCTGTACTTAGAGAAAGAAACCATACATTTGTTATTGGGAAAAAGCTTTGGAAGATCATATATAGAAGATTTATATATTTGATGTTTGATTTTAGATGTGGTGATTCTTTTTGTATTAGGGAGTTTTCATATTCATAACATAAAACTCTCTTAATTTTATCTGTGTTCTTCTGGTAATGAATGAATATCTTGTGTATCTTTGGTCTTGAATGTTATGTCCACTTTTTTACCTCCTTTACTTTTTGATGGCAAAACCAAGGTTACTCTGGTTCCAAGGTAAAACTCTTTCCTTATTTTATGTGGGTAAGAATGCAGAACAAACATACATCACACAGGTGCAGTGTGCAAAATATTTCTTTATTATTTTTGGACAAAATTGCAATAAACCAATAAAAATATATATAAATGAAAATACAAATCTTATTTGAAAACACACAATTTATATCACTGTCCATTGCATTATCTATTTTATAGAAAAAATATAAATTCAACAAAAGGCAATATTTTAAGTCATGATGCAAACCAAACAAATAATACCTGCTTTTTTACCCAAATTGTTTTTTAACAATGTCTGTACAAAGGCATTTATTCATATACCTGAAAACAGTCGAAGGGTGATCTATGTGGTGGATTAGTCTTTAATGTTGTAGTTTCGAATCTTGACTACCTTGCCAACAGGCCTATTCTTTTTAACAGGGTCAGATGACGTCCTGGCTTTCTTCTTCCTTTCCTGGACCAATGATTTAAAGCCTTGAATTCTAATGGGTGGTCCCGGAAGTGCACCTTCTTCAGCTGATGCAACACCATCTGTACATATTAAATATTGATACTTAACCAACCCAGGGGCATCATAATAAGTTCATATGAACCAAATGATCTGTGAAACTCTACATGTCAGCTACTGGATTAGTAGAATTTGTGTACCCAGACATTGTTATGCTGAAACCATCACCTTGCAGTGCAGAGGTACCACCAAATATATACTGTATATCACTGATAGTTTAATTAAGTACATGAACCTTACGATTACACACACCATTTTATCACTTTATCATTTTTATCATTTATAGCACTTTATAGGTCTACAATAACAGACTACAGTGCAGCTGTATCCCCTTTTTACCCTGCTCTTCATTGGCCAGGACTCCCTAAGAACCATCACAGAGTATGGTTTGGATGCTAGAGCCCTCTCAGCACTGCAGTGACACAGACTTTGTGTTGTGATACGCAGAGTGGACCAGCATTGATGCTGAAGTTTCTCAACAACTCATTGGCCCTGCTAGACTGAGAATAGTCTACCAAAGAGAAACAACCAGCCCATAGCATCCCGTTATCAAAAACGAACCACTGATGAAAGGCTAGAGGATGACTAAAACGAGCTGGGCAGCAACAGATATTGCCATCTTTATGAGTCTTTCGGGTCATTTCTATTTGTCAGTACAATATCTTTCCAATGATTTAATATCATCCTGCCTACTAAAGAATAGCTTAATTTACTCTATTATATTCTTCCCTCTTAATACTGGTCATTTCCAGAATGGGCCTGCCGCCGGTTTAAACTGGTCAGACAAGGTACCTAACTGTTCATATATACGATTAGGAAATATTTACCAGACAACAACTTTGGAACCGACAAAAACTAAAAGTCAGGGGGCAATGTTGATATTGAACATGATGGTAAGATGGGTTCACAGTCTTAGATTTGCCTGAGCTCATGGCTTGTTGCAGGGACAGTTGGGTTGAAGCCTAGACACACAGAATATTAGCCTGTATCAGTCAGGGCTCCTGTGCCCAGACTACCTACCTCAGTGCCAAGCCAGCACAAAGCCTCTCGGATGATGCAAATGTTTGATCACGGTGCAGAGTCATGAAACTAATATTACACCACCTTATCCAATCAGTTTCACAACTCTGCAATGTTCCTATCATCTGTGCAGGTCATAAGAGTATGACCCGAGATATCTGATTTGTTTAGTAGGGCATGACATGAGCAATCATCACTTAAAACCTCAGGTTTAAATTGAAGCAACTTAAAAAGTAACAAACAATGTGTTCTTTTATTTATTGGCACTATAAAATTCATAAAATGATTACAACAATTCTGGATGCCCATCAAACTATTTAAATGGCATTTATCAAAGAAATTCTCTTACTTTTATACTGATTTTAGATGCGATTTGGTGTCTTTTTACACATGAATGCAATATATTACAAGCACCACAATTTTGTTTCACATTAATATACAGTGGGGAAAATAAGTATTTGATACACTGCTGATTTTGCAAGTTTGCCCACCTACAAAGAATGGAGAGGTCTGTAATTTTTATCGTAGGTACACTTCAACTATGAGAGACTATGAAACTATGAACATCTAGAAAATCACATTGTATGATTTTTAAATGATTAATTTGCATTTCATTTCATTAAAAAAGTATTTGAAAAACTGAACTTGGAACTATTTGGTACAGAAACCTTTTTTTGCAATACCAGACATTTCCTGTAGCTGTTGATTAAGTTTACGCATTGCAGCAGGGATTTTGGCCCACTTCCTTAATACAGATCTTCTCCAGATCTTTCAGGTTTCAGGGCTCTCACTGGGCAACATTGAGTTTCAGCTCCCTCCAAAGATTTTCTATTGGGTTCAGGTCTGGAGACTGGCTAGGCCACTCCAGGACCTTGAAATGCTTCTTACAGAGCCACTCCTTAGTTGCCCTGGCTGTGTGTTTCGGGTCATTGTCATGCTGGAAGACCCAGCCATGACCCATCTTCAGTGCTCTTACTGAGGGAAGGAGGTTGACCCGCGATACATGACACCATCCATCCTCCCTTCAATACGGTACAGCCCTCCTGCCCTTATTGCAGAAAAGCACCCCCACGCTTCAAGTTTCCACCGCCACGTTTTACGGTTGGGATGGTGTTCTTGGGGTTGTACTCAGCCTTCTTCTGCCTCCAAACACGGCTAGTGGTGTTGATACCAAAAATCTCTATTTTGGTCTCATCTGACCACATGACCTTCTCCCATGCCTGCTCAGGATCATCAAGATTGTCATTGGCGAACTTCAAACGGATATGTCTGGATATGTGCTGGCGTGAGCAGGGGGACCTTGCGTGCCCTGCAGGATTTTAAACCATGACAGAGCAATGTGGTATTAAAGGTTCTCTTTGAGACTGTAGTCCCAGCTCTCTTCAGGTCATTGACCAGGTCCTGGTCCTTCATGCCATAAAATGCAAATTAATTATTTGAAAAATCATACAATGTGATTTTCTAGGTTTTTAAGATTCTGTCTCACACAGATGAAGTGAACCTACGATAAAAATGACAGACCTCTCCATTCTTTGTAGGTGGGATAACTTGCAAAGTCAGCAGTGTATCAAATATTTATTTTCCCCACTGTATTTATTTCTAGTATAAACTTTTTGATTCTACAGTACAACCAAGATGCTTGAGTGCTACTGACAGGACTCTCTCATTCAAATATAATAATAATAATTGATGGTTCTCTTGATAAAACAATTCCAGGTATATGAGTAGTGTTAGAAAGAGAGGATGCCTTTAGCAGACTATTTAAAATCAACAAGATACAATATAGTAGCCCAAAATATTTATGCAATAAATCACAATTAAAAAATATTATTATTTTATTCTTATTTATAATCATATTGTTAAATTTAAATTTATCACAATGATCTTGTTTTGTTTATAACCACTGTTATGTTATACAGAGTCACATCAAAAATATTTGTGTTGTTTAGTTGCTTTTTCTACTTATTCATTATTTAATGTTCATCTTCAGCTGTACCACTGACATAATGACATGTACACTAGTGATGTCTAATCTCGTTTGCAAAGTGTTGGTGTGTGGGAGGGCAGGTTTTCTTTTTAATGAAACAGAAGCATACCTGACTTATCAATCGTCTTCAGCCTTCAAACAATAGATCATGTGTGCTTCTGCTTTGTTGTAGGACTATGTCTCAGCCCAGCTGTAGCACAGGGAGTTCAAGTTCATCTTTATCTACCTATCATTTAAACTGAATGAAATAAAGCATTCCGTATCACTCTTTACGTGTCTGTTTGCTACCTTTTCACAGACTAGCTGCTTTAGAGCCGAAAGGTGGCAAACTGAAAAAGGCTAGGCCACTACATGGTGTGTTTTCAGTCTAATTATTTAAGCTTTACAACTTTTACCAAAGAGGTGATAGACTCTTTGGGTGATGCTGATTCTTTAGCATCAGTTTAATGTTTAAGGGCTACTAACACATACTGACATGCTAATGTGGGTACTGACAGCCTCACCTCTGTCCTCATTGTCACTAGTAGTGAGCACTGTGGGACTCATTCCATGCTCCAGCATCTGCCACAAATCCCTCAGGGACTCATCAGTGCCCACAGATGACAGCATGGTGTGGGGAGAGCTGGCCAGAGGCACAGGGGGGGTGTTCTCTTTGCTAACTGAATGCTAGCAGAGAAAAAAAAAAGAAAAACAACATCCATCCTTCAGACATATATACATATACACTCTCTACATTCAAACTAGACTCAAAACTTACTTGTTTGCACAAGCATTTGGCTGATAACATCTGTTTACCGCTATAATTTACATTTCTCCATAAATGGACCAAATACCCAGACTGCTCTCCCTCTCATCTGTCTTCTCTATGAGCGGATCAACGCTGATGGACGACACTGAAGGGCTACCAGCACAGAGGAATACTCTCCAGGACTCTCAGGACTACACGCACTTAATTCATACAACTAGTTACAATGTCTACCTCTTAGTTTTCCTAATCAGTCTCTGTCTCTCTCTCTCTCCCTTACTTTTTTTTTTGTCTCTTTCCTTTTTCTCTCATTCCTTCCTCTTCTTTGTTAAGCACTGAAATGACATTTCTCCGGAGTGATCACATCAGAACCCCCAGAGTAGCTAGAGGCACCTGAGCATTAGCTCCACCGTGGGTCTCCTGCCCTGTCTCTGCAGTTTGTCACCCGGCATGACCACAACATTTGCAGTGTCCAGCTTTTCACTCTGATCATGGACTCTATCTATGGGTCGGCTCCATCTTGCAGTTACTCCCTCCTGGACTACTCAGACTGGATCTAATAGATGTTCTAAAGCTCCTTTTCCTGTTAGTTCTGTCTTTCTCTTCTAATCCGGGTAAATATATTTATTTATTTATTTATTTATTTATATATACACTGCTCAAAAAAAATAAAGGGAACACTTTGAAAACACATCAGATCTCAATGGGAAAAAAATCATGCAAAATATCTTTCCTCATATAGACTGGGTAATGTGTTAGGAATGAAAAGATGCCACATCGTTTGATGGAAATAAAAATGATCACCCTACAGAGGGTTGAATTCAAAGACACCCTGAAAATCAAAATGAAAAAATGATGCAGCAGGCTCGTCCATTTAACCCAAATTCCATTGCAGCAACTCAAAATGGTACTCAGTAGTTTGTATGGCCTCCACATGCTCCTAATGAGACGGCGAATGGTGTCCTGGGGGATCTCCTCCCAGATCTGGACGAGGGCATCACTGAGCTCCTGGACAGTCTGAGGTGCAACCTGGTGGCTTCGCATGGACCGAAACGTAATGTCCCAGAGGTGTTCTATTGGATTTAGGTCAGGCGAGCCGGTGGGCCAGTCAATGGTATCAATTCTTTCATTCTCCAAGAACTGCCTGCATACTCTCGCCACATGAGGCCGGGCATTGTTGTGCACCAGGAGGAACCCAGGACCCACTGCACCAGCGTAGGGTCTGACAACGGGTCCAAGGATTTCATCCCGATACCTAATAGCAGTCAGGGTGCCGTTGTCTAGCCTGTAGAGGTCTGTGTATCCTTCCAGGGATATGCCTCCCCAGACCATCACTGATCCACCACCAAACCAGTCATGCTGAATGATGTTTCACGCGGCATAACATTCTCCACGGCATCTCCAGACCCTGTCACGTCTGTCACATGTGCTCAGGTAAAACCTGCTCTCATCTGTGAAAAGCACAAGGCGTCTGTGGCGGATCTGCCAATTCTGGTGTTCTGTGGCAAATGCCAATCAAGCTCTACGGTGCTGGCCAGGACGTCGGGCCCTCAGGCCGCCCTCATGAGGCCTGTTTCTGTTCCTGTTCTGATTGTTTGTTCAGACACATTCACAGCAGTAGGGCTCTAGCAGTGCTCATCTTGTTCCTCCTTGCACAAAGGAGCAGATGCCGATCCTGCTGAGGGGTTAAGGACATTCTACAGCCTTGTCCAGCTCTCTTAGAGTAACTTCCTGTCTCGTGGAATCTCCACTGTACTCTTAAGACTGTGCTGGGAGAGACAGCAAGCCTTGTGGCAATGGCACATATTGATGTGCCATCCTTCAGTAGTTGGACTCCCTGTGCAACCTCTGTAGGGTCCAGGTACCGCACCATGGTACTAGTAGTGACGCTGACCCAAGTCAACTGCAGAACTAGTGAAAAATCAGTGGGAAAAGATGAGGGGGGACAAAATATCAATGACCTCGTCCTTTTTAACCATTCCTGTTTGGGGGGTGTCTCATTGTTGCTCCTCTACTGCACCTGTTGTTAATTTCATTAACACCAAAGCATCTGAAACTGATTAACGGCCCTCCCTACTACTTAACTGACCAGATCAATATCCCTGAAGTTGAACTGAGTTCATGCTATAATCTGATTAAAAAGTGTTCCCTTTATTTTTTTGAGCAGTGTATATATATATATATATATATATATATATATATATATATATATATATATATATATATATATATATATATATATATATATATATATATGTGTGTGTGTGTGTGTGTAAGGGATCTATATGTCTCTGTGTGTTTGTGTATTTATACTGTATATATTTCATTACAATACCTGGAGTATTTCTGATGGATTCCATGGGTTGACACTTCTGTCTTTGTCTTCGCTCTCACTGCCAGAGAAATGTGGGAGCACTATAATAGGTTTTTTCTTACTCTGATCTCTTTGTGCGTATTGCAACTCCTGTGTATTGGATTAGACATAAACACAGATCCTCAAGTCACCTTACTAACATACTATCATATTTAAGGGTTTCTTTACTCTATCGTGTAATGATATTAAATATGCAATAGATTGAACAGTTCAATAACCTCTGGCACTCTCCTGTGGCCTTGCTGATAACAACATTGCATCAGTAGTATGACTAAATCAGTTAAGAAATGGTGCAAAAGTGTGCTTTTACACAATAAGCTTATTTGAAAAACATGTTCTCTGAACCATGTGACACAGTTGCTATAGTTAAGCATGTGTCTCCAGCATACTAGCTGGGGTACCTGAGTAGTTAGCTTGTACTGCAGCTGTTCCAAGGTGGACAGGCGGCCTCGGGACTGGGATGCAGACTTGGGAGGATCTTTCTCCAAGAGGCTAGGCTTGGATCCAGTTTCAACATGTCGTGCATCTG
Organism: Prochilodus magdalenae; assembly: GCA_024036415.1. Lineage (NCBI taxonomy): Eukaryota > Metazoa > Chordata > Actinopteri > Characiformes > Prochilodontidae > Prochilodus > Prochilodus magdalenae. The sequence goes on along the minus strand of JAMWET010000797.1, from coordinate 107,729 downwards.
ATGAGAGACACAAGAATTAAGTCACAGTAAGACAAATGGTATGGTAGGTTGAAAAACAATGCTAGACAGCACAGAAGATATTGGATCAAAATACTTCTGGAACATAACTAAAAGAACATTATATCAATATTCAGTGGAAAAAGTCATGTCCTCAAATACAGCATGTTTCACGTACACAAGCGTAAAACTACATTAAGATGTGCGTTAGTGTAAAGGATTACAGTACTATAGACATGTGGTCATCACATGTTTACGTCTAGATGAGACAAGAGTATGCAAACCATACTCTACCAGCAGTCAAATAAACAGAGAGCTGAGGATTTCCGGGCGAGAGTGTTTTGTTCTGTAGTGAGAGACCCAGGAATATTTGGCTAATCCTCCGATAAAACAGGGATCAGCTCAGTTGGTGGAAGACCAACACAACAATGAGGACAGAATTAGTCATCTTAACCCCTTCAGTCCCTTGCAAAAGGATGGTTAAGAGATATCCAATAAACACAGACCCTTTCTGGTCTTTTCTCTGTATGTTAAAAACTACACACAAAATAATTTAAACTGTGGTAAAATCTACCTACTTTAATGTTACAGAACTACAGCTATATGTTTAAAAACAACAATCAAAAAATAGACTGTAAAACCAACAGCTCGACTTTTTTTTTATTAACATGTTCTAAATTCACTGGGAATAGCCTTTAAACAATCACTCACTGTCCAGCCCTGCCTCTGCCAGCTGAGCTCTGAGTCTGTTGCCCATCTCAATAAGTTGCCGTTTGTCCTGGCTGAGACGAGAGATCCAGTGAGCTGCCTGTTTAAGTTTGGACTGAAGGAGACTGACATCACCAACAGCAGCCCCTTTGCCAGAACAATGCAACAGTAATTGCTGCCTCAGATTGAGATTCTCTTCCTGAAGCTGTTTGACCATCTCACTCTACAAAAAAACAAACATTTACAGTTTAAGCTTATAAAAGTTAAGCATACACAGGAATAACAACACAGGTCATTACAGGTTAGTGAGACAAAAGACAGAATGTTTAATGAATAGATTTGTATAGTACCATAACTCTTCAAAGCCTCTGCTATTTTTCATAACAATCAAAATTTTAACCGACCTCCAAGGGTTGTGCTAATGTGTTCCGCTTTAATTGGTATACCTGCTCCAGTACAATGGGCTCTCTCCTGCTTGCAATGTCCAGTTTCAATGCAGACACCTGCACAAAGATACCACACAAAGATGATCTATGTTCACTACGCTCAGTGTGGTGACATCCATTATTGAAAATGCCTACTGTTTCCAATACCACCCACTGGGAATACCACTGGACTTGAAAACTGCAGTCAAGACTAGCTGAATGTGGCCAACTCCTGAATTATAATATATATTATTATATAATTATGAGAGTAATAATAATGAAACAGCCATTTCTCTGTGTACAAAACTCCACAGCATTGCAACATTAAAATGCACACACAGAGATGACAGTATGAATATTTGTTAAAAAAAGCAACACACATACACATTCTCACCACAGCCTCAGCTCTCACCACTGCTTCCAGGTACAAGGCAATATTTGACTAAGACTATAATATAATATTAATGAATAATAATAAAATATATATACATACACACACATATACATTAGGCTATAATTTCTTTCTTTTTCTTTTCTTACAAAACATTTCAGTCTTATCTCGAGCACAGGCACTCCTGTTCTCACTGTTCTCAGTCTTTACTTGGACTTGGAGCTAGAGGTTTTGCCTACAACACTTTTTGACGTGTTCATGTAAGCTTAGCTGTTACATTTTCTTGAGTACACAGAGTAGAAAAAATAAGCATCAATAAAAAAGCTGATCATTTTAAACCAAGAACAAGTCTTATATATAAATATGTAAGAAAAGCTCATATAAAGCATATATAAACATATATGACTTTATATATAAAATATGTATAGCAGTGTATAGTATACTGACCTGGTCACCAAGAGCAACTGTTTGCAAATTATGGAGAAGGCTTCCTTTTTGGTACTCTTCTGCTTCCCTTTTTACTTCCTCCAACTGCATCTCTAAAGTAGACACTTTTTGTTTCAGCCCTGTTTCTTTAGATACTGCTTCTCTCTTTTGATTGGCCAGTTCCAAGCGTAGCCCCTCATTCTCCATCTGTCTTGAGTGACACTGACAGAAGACATAGGAAAGGTATAATCGTAATGAAAGATTACTAATATTTCTTTATTCACATCATTTAATAATTTAGTCCTTTACTTTATAAATCAACTGTTATTCTATTCTACAATTTATTATACTGTAAATATTAGTACATCCGAGAATACATATACAACATTTTAGAAAATACTCCACCAGTTACTTACAGCAATATTCTACATTTTTAATTCCAGTATTTTCTTTCCAACCCATGACATTATTTGCATACCACAAAATGACAGCATGATTAGTTGTGCTCTTGTGAAACCCCAGTCACAGATGACTGTGACATTGCAAGAAATAGAACTCGAGTCCACACAGTACAGCATATAGTCAAAAACTGCTGCAGTCTAAATTGTATTCCACAAAATCTGGCCCTATTAGTATCAACTTAGCTTACGTTTGTATTCTGTAAACAGTAGATTTCCTGAACAAACTCAGAAGAGTGCTAATTATGTAGGCAACATAGATAAGAAGATATATTTCCTCCAGAATTTCCAGTCTGGGTTTTATACCTGCTGTGTGAGCTGGGCCACCATAGATTCCAAGTGAGCCAGCCTTACTTCCTGTTTCTTTATAGCAGCTGCACTGGCTACTTTTTCAGCTCGTAATCCACCTGTCAAAAGACACTATCTATAATAAGATGTTCATGACAAATTGATGGATTATGAAATTCACGGCAAATTCATTCTTATTTTAAATAATAGGAATTGCTAAAGGATATACTGTAGTCTTTTGTAACATGTGATCGCCCATAATGAATGCAAGCCAAGTTTTTTCTGTGTCCAATTAATACTGTCTCAATTAAATAAAATATGACACATTCTCAAATCTGGAACTTGTGAAAGTCACCTATGGTCTCATTAAGTGATCTGATGTGGTTTTGAAGATAGGCGTTGTCAGAGGAAATGGGAAGCACAGGGGCAGAAGGTGGAATGGGATTAGCTGCCTTAGAGGCCTCATCTAATTGGTCTTCAAGGCGTCTGCATTTAGCCTTCAGGTTCTGTAATTCTTCCTCCAGAGCTTGGTTGTATTCTGTAGTTCCTGCAATGACATATTAATATTTCTAATCATATTTCTATTCTAACTCTAATGAGTGAATAAGATGCAGCCTTTTAAACAATTCTAGCCCTATTCTCAGATTTAAAGATTTAAAGAATTAAGTACTTTCTGTTACCTAAACCTGACATTAAGGCTTGTACCTGTAGTGCTGCATGCTGGGTCAGTATGCAAAGTATTGGCTGGGTTCTGAGCTGAGGGAACTTCTCTGCTGAGGGTCTCCATTTGCCTCCTCATCTCAGCTACCACTTCCCTCAGGCTGCTATTCTGCTGCTGCAGTCGTCTGATCTCCTCCGAAGCAAAACTGCTGCTCTCCTCTCCAGTTGCCTGAGGAGAAAGAAACACCAAAGACTATTCAGCAGATTGTTACAATCAACTTCTCCAGCCCACAGGTTATTCAATAAACTGAAAATATGGCTCTCAAGTTATGCAATTGGCAAAGAAATTGAGTTCCATCACTACAGGTGGTCAAATGCTGTCTGCACAATTGGCCATGATGTCTTAGGGTGGGAAGGTCATTTTAATTCCTTAATCCACAGAATATCAAAAGTGTCTATTAGGGTAGGACTATGACAGCACTGGGGTAACTGATCTATAGCTACACAGCTATGTATTTCTCAGAGGAAGCATAGAATTCATGCCCTCAGACTGTTTGATGTTGTGTGATGATTAGCCTATCAAATATGATTCTTGTGCTCAGTGTTACAATAATATAATCATAATTTATAACTAGCGTTTATGCATACATATTCTGTCTTTACCAGTTATCTACAAATCAGCTGCAAAAACATTGACCCTTTGACTGGTTTCAGCTTGCCAAGTGTCTGGGCCGCCACTAGATGGAGACACCTAGGTGTTATTACGTTAATTGTGAATGTGATTCCTGGTAAGCTTATTTTAGTTTTACACTGTAGTAACCTCTAACAATAATCTATTGTTATCTAATTTTTTATAAACATTTTTTGTTTTACATTCATCTACCCTGAACCAGAAAATACACTGAACATGGTAACTTTCTAGTACAGAAAGTAAAAAAAATTAAAATAAAACTTCAGCAAAGCTGAAAAGATGTATAGTCTTTGTGCTGAACAATACAAAAAACTAAACAAATATTTATAAGAGCACTGAAGCCGTTTACAGGTAAAAGACAGTGCTTTAAAACATTAATGGTAATTTGTCATGTCCAGAACTATGAAATTAAACCAAGCATCAATTGACTAATGGGTATTAACCTAAAACCTGCATCATGCAGATTTTTACCAGATTTTCTCATTTTTTCACCAACTTACTCATAGTACCACAGCACTGCATGGAGCATAGTGGGAAACATGAATTACATTTAGGTCAGTAGTATGTCACCCAAGATAATGCCAAAGTGTGAGTTTGGATTAATATATGTGACAGAGGTGGCTGGTGCACAGGTGCAGTCTGTCAACTTCAGCTGTTCTAAAATAACGGGTAAGTTGTGATATTGGATACAACCTTTCCTTAAACACCTTTGCCAGAGGCACTGTGAACTTTCATAGAAACATTCTGTTAGTGTCAAAGCATCCCTTGCTGACATGCTATTTAAAGGCTGTTTAAATGTTGCATGATAAATGACTCAGAGAGGGGATATGATATCAGGCACCCTTCTTCCTGACCTCTACTAAATGTGCTGGCATCACTCTGAATAACTGTAGTAGCACACTTTCCTGTGGTCAGTACTGAATATATCCATCAGTGCTAAATCATTTTTTATTGAATGAACAGATATTAATTTGTGCTTTTTTATAACAGTATATTAAGAACTTGCATTACAGATCATGGCTTTTAACTTAATACATGTTCTGCTCATCATTTTATAAAATTATTAAAATGATAATTTTGCTGAATTCATGGGAGAATTGGGAAGAATCTACTATTAGGATCTCTCAATCACTGTATGGTTCTCTGGCCTATACTGGGGGGTGGTACCAGTAGTTCAAAGTGAGTCAGTGAAAACACTTATATCATAAAAGAAAAGACAATAACAAAAAAATAAATCTGAAATGTTTTATATAGTAACCAATACCAAGACAAGATCAGCAACAACTGTTCCCAAAGAAGCTTCTTCTGTTTTTTTTTTGCTTCACTGACGGTTCACTTCTTTTCTGGCATTAAACAAGCTAGCCAAATATTCTAATACTATTTTTTGTTTGTTTATTATTATTAATAAAAATCTGCTGTGAATTGTAATCTTTTTTCTGATCATTATTATTAAATAAAATAAACTACATAAAAAAAATTAATCAAGCTCAAGCAAGTGCTAGCACAAATTCCTTCGACATTAAACAGCTGCGCAAATGCTGGGAACAAATAAATGGATATTTTCAGTTAGTGTCGATTGGAAAATGTAGTGCTTTTTCATGCTTTTGTAGTGCCTGTTTGTGGTCTAACCTGAGAAACTGCGCTTGGCGCAAGCCTGGCCACTTGCAGAGCTTGGTCTCTCTCTATAGTTACGCTCCTCAGCAAAGACAGTGTCTCCTGCAGCTCTTGCTCCTTTTCCCTTAGTTCAGCGCTCATCTGCAGACACACCCACATGTCAATAACAAAATCTATTGATCCATAAATCCATTCATACAGTGTCATAATGCCACTCATACATGATTTTTTAAACAAGTCTGGTGTGTGTAATGTTCATCTTTGTTGACCACTCCTCAAGTCAGTGCGGCTCAGCCGACTTATCTTATCTATCTTATCTTAAGTGGTATTTAGCTTACCTGGTCCCTGGTCTGGGTCAGACTCTGGATAAGCTCCTCGCTCTTAAGGTAGTGTTCAGCATGCGCTTCCTCACAGCGCCGCTCCCAATCCAGCTCCAGCTGGACACGCTTTTGCTCCAGAGCCTGCTCTCTTTGAATCCCATTGGCCAACTGCTGCTTATACCTGACCATAAAAAAACAGTTTTAGTCGATTCACATTCTGAAAATAAATGGACTTGAAATTACTTCACGATATGTCTTTTATTATGTCCTTCATGCACTCGCTGTGGCAATCGTTTCCACAAACCTCTGCAATGTCACAACATTTTTTTCTGTCCAGATGTATTCATTTTTCCCCAAGATCTTGTATTGATGATTGGAGATTTGGACCACCACGCAAAGTCTTCTCCAGCACATCCCAAAGATTCTAAATGAGGTTCAGGTCTGGACTCTGTGGTGGCCAATCAATGTGAAAATGATGTCGCATGCCCCCTGAACCACTCTTTCACAATTTGAGCCTGATGAATCCTAGCACTGTCATCTTGGAACGTGCCATCAGGAAAGAAAAAAAACATTGATGGAATAACCAGGTCATTCAGTATATTCAGGCAGTCAGCTGGCACTACAGCACTGCCCCAACAGGCTTGTACCAAAGACACTAGCCATGATGGGTGCATCACTTCAGGCACCTCTCTTTCCCTGATGCGCCAATCACTCTGCAACAGGGTAAACTGCCCTCACTGCAGTCACTGAGAGGCTTCAGATAGCAAGATCAGCCAAATTGTCATTGGTTCTGATTTTGCGTGACCTGTCTGCAGCCTTTAACACAGTGTCAAAGTGTCTGACTCCTGTCAGTCCTTACCGATTTTGAAATCACTGGCACTGCATGGAGGTGGTTTGAGCTGTGAGGATAGAGCTGCACTAAGATGTTTTGTAAGCACAAGGCAAATGTAGCTAGACAAAGTCTAAAAATAAACAATAGAGATCTTGGTCTGTGGCGAAATTCAATATTACATCTCCTGAATTGGGAGAGGAACACTCTCTATAGGGTCTTCCTGAGACAGCTGAAGAAACCTGCCCAATCATGTTTCTATACAGTGATCACTGAGTTCATCCACACATCATTGATAACCATCTAGTTCGGTTCCAAGCCATACATCAGCAAATAATTAGGACTGTGGAGAGAATTTCTGGATATAGTCTATTTACACTTAAGGACATCTACCACAACAGAGTAATGTAGTGAGATGAGAAAATTAGAGCTGCCCCACACTGATCCTAAACATCACCTCCAGACAAACTCATTTAAGGTGCACTGTACACTACAGTCACTTTCCCAGTTGAAACTTTTTATAAGGTAATGTTTTAAAATGAATTAAAAATGAAATAACATGCCTAGTTCTAACACAAGTATTGATTGTTCTGGGCCCTGTGTGACCACTCACCTCTCTAAATCCTCTTTACACTTCTGTAGGTCGGCTCTCACTTTGCCCTCTCTCTCCCTTGCAGAAAGCAGCTCAGTGTCCTTGGCAACCGTCTCTTTGGAGACCTGGGTGATGTAAGCATCCCAGCCAGCCTGCGTCTTCTCCAGCTGTGTTCGAAGCCTTTTAATCAATAAGAGATTCTTTGAGTGACATTGATGCAGAATTAAATTCCTTCATCGCTGTGACCACAATTACTGTTGAAAGATGCTAGATTAGCTTTGACCTTATCGCCACAGTCTGTAAAGATGTGACTGACACAGAATGATGGACCACTGTGTGCTGTTATTATAATTTGCCTTGATAAACAAATAACACATAGCTTTGGATTCCTTCCAATAGCTGTTCTCTGGGACACACACACAGTTACTGCCAGTCTACCTGTACAACAGGTGTCTGTTAGTCCTGCAGTACACACCACACAATATGTTGATACCTTATAAACTGCCAGTTTAAAGCCCCTTACCAATCCTCACGAAACAACAGAGCCAACAGATGACCCACTAGTCCATCTTTGGTTCAGTGTGTGTATATGATTGGATCACATCAGACATTGTTGGAATTTGTTAACCACTGGAACAGCTAATGTAATGGTTTGGTGACTATGATGGTGACTGGCTGAGCTGGTCCACTGTCAGAAGGTTGTTAATATCACTATATGAAGACTATATGATTAGGCCCAAACCAGAATAAAGTGTTCAATAAGCTGGTGTTACACCAAGAGGCTACCACTGCAGTAGCTGAAACTGAAACTAATGATAAGTAATAATAGGTTGGTGTGATGGCAGAGCAGGCAATGCTGTTTATTAGTGCTTTTTTTACCATTTTGCGATGCAGTGTGCTGTATGCATTTATAATACAGAGAAGGAAAATACAGACAAATTGATGCAGTTGACACAAAAAAACTGGGTTAAACTGCCAGTCAGCTGTGAGAACGTATGTCGCAAGAAGGTTTTATGGCAATTTGTATCGGTTGAGACTTCACATTCGTGAAATAAGTTGTGGGTGGAGCATATGTGTCAGTGAATATAGCCCAGTTACCCTTTACAAGGTGTGATCAGGTTTGGTAGATACAAACACATTTTTTGCACAACTACGGTTACATCTCTCTTTGAAATGTGTATGACATCCCCATGTGGAGTGTATTTTAATGTAAACAGGGCCCAGGTCTTACTCCTGTATCTGCTGCGCTTGCTGCTGGAGGTCATTTTCATGGCTCTTGTCTACCCTCTCTTTCTCCAGGACAAGTCTGTCCAGCTGGGCCACAAGCTCTATGGTCCTCCTCTTTTCATCTTGCAAGTCACTGGCATGGGCCTCCTTCATGGCTTCCACAGCTGCCTCATTTTTTCGAGCCCATCGCTCCAGCTCTGCATGCCTACAGTCAGCAACAGCACAACAGAGCAACACTACCAATTATTTCACTGCAGCAAAAACATGCTAGCCCTGAAGCACAAAACTATTTATAGTGCTTCTACCATAGTTAGGTTCATGCCCTCTACATGACTGACTGATGATTTATACCTTCTCCTTTTTAAGCTAAACTCATTCCATAAGCTACAAAATAGTATGTAATCAATTAACTTATGTATTTCAGAGTCTTTAAGTGTGATAAATTGTGGACTAGTAGTTACTTCCTGTTGTTGGCTTCTTCTTCTTGTTTATGTCGGACTCCGACTTGTCTGAGCTTCTCCTTAAGCTCCTTTATCCTATAAAACAACAGCAGGCATCTCAGGGAATGAAACGTTTCTTGAGTCTTGCATTCTATAGCATGCACAAGACTGGTATAAGTACCTAGAGTCTTTCACTGCAGCTGTATTCTTAAGGTCCCAGTCTCTGCGTGTGATCTCTTTCTGAGCTTGCTGACAGAGCTGCTCAGACACCTGCAGGGCCTCAGTAGCCTGGCTGTGTGCCTGGGCATGGACCTCCATCTCTTTACTTAGGAGCTTCACCTGTTAATAAATGAGAATTTATAAATTTTTGATCATTTGAGTGTTACAGTTTTGACTTGTAAAAGAGAGACTAATCGGTCTAATCAGACTAATCTCTTACCTTAAGTTCATGAGACAATACCATGTTACGCATCTCATCCAGTCTCAGATTGAACTCATGTTCCCTCTTTCTCAGTTCACTGTCGAAATCTGCCATCATCTCCTGATGTGTAGAATATACAAGGCCACCAGTCAAACGCTATTTCATATGACTGCAGCTGTATGCTTTTTCATTAGGGGACAGCTGCTCAAACACATGCCAGAAGCTTACCCTTTAAAATGAGTGTACAGTTTACATTAAACAATTGGAACAAAATGCAGGCACACCTGTTTGTGTCTCTCAACTAAAGAAGGCATCTCACATGCATCTGGATGAGCTGTGCACCCTTGAACTCTCTTTTAAAGTTAATGTTTTGTTCTGGTCTTTATTAAGTATAATGTCTGTGTATGTATTCCAAAGAACACAAAATTAGCACAGAGCAAAAAGCTTCATGTAAGCTGCAGACACCATGTGATTAACTGTCCCAACACAAGTCATCCTAAATGGTCATCTTAAGACCTTTGTAGCATGACAGACCACTGGTTGATAGACAAACATGTTAGTCCAGGGTGCTTTGAATATTTTACATTTCTTTGGGTTTTCATTTTGTGGTTGTTGACCTTTTGAGGTCAGCATCCAAAAGTCCATGCCTGAGCCAAACTAAATTGTCCACATATTTCCAGTTATTGGGTGTACCATTAATAGGAAATAGTGTGACCCAATAAAGTTCCTTGAATACCTCCATAGATCAGATATTGCCATTCAGAAAAAAATATTCTGGTAACACACTTTCTGGTGGTAGTCATAAACCTGCAGTTCCTAAAAAACAGGCCTGGACCTGGACAACAAACTGCTGCTGAGTGGTTGACAGAACGAAAATTCGCAGTTAGGGTGTACACTAAGCCTTGAATCTCTTTATACTTTATACATATAATCATTTAAACTGACAATGAGTTATAGAATGTTTTGTTAATAATCATTCAACAAAACAGTTAAGTGTTAACTGTATTAAGTACTAACCTCATATATATCAGTAATAGGATCTTACCTATAAATATTGATTGACAATACTAGCTACAATACACGGTAGCTAAAATTTGAACTAATTATAATAGGACAAAACCAAAATTCCACAGAGCAGCGCTGCATGAAGCGCTCACTGTTTAAACCTGCACTATATAACTCTGAAGACCTCTCTGGTGGAAATGTATTATTGAATGCAAGTGCAGAAGAACATGTTATATTACATATGACATGACTTTTAAATGATTAACTCAAGCTTTAAAAGGGAACCCTCTGGAGATGAGATATATTTTAGTGTGTTGGCTCTGTATTCCCATTTCATTGCCTCTGTAACTGTACTGTAAATTTAATGTAACATTTTAAATGCAAGCACATTAAAATACACTACGCTGTCAGTAAATGTGCAACTGTTAACCCTAAAGATTAGATATTGTATTCCATGCCTCAGCTGCAGACTTCCACTTGAGACACATCTTGTGAGCTTCTGTTGTTTAATTGAGTTTACCAAGATATAAATTATTTTATGATGATGATGAATATTTTATACAGATTCTTTGAGATCTAAATTAGCAGAGTTCTAAATGAGCAGACACAGTTTGATTTAAGCTGCACAGAGCACACAATGTTTTTTAGTAAAGTCTTTGAGTCTGTTTGTCTGCAGTCCTGTTCAGGACCCCTCAATTGTATCTATATGAAGTAAAGTTGCCACAGAATTACAAGCACAGTGGAGGATTAAATAACCAGCTGTTGGCTTTTGACATTTGGCACAACAGCCAAATGTCAAAGGCTAACTGTACTGAAACAAATAACACAACAGCTATTTTAAGTATGACAACAGTACATCATGTTTGGCTGAACAAACCCCCCTAATGTCTGACCCTCATCAGCTTCTTATGAGAATTTATCTGGTGATCAATCAACAGAGTTCAGAAACCTAGGAACACTGCCATCTGGAAGCCCCCAGGTCAAATAAAAACTACTGTAACTACTACACAATGCGAATAGCAAGCAGCTCTCTGTGGGACAGACAAATGTACACCAACAGTCAAACCTTAATATCAAGATTTTAAACTACTGTTAATGGTTGAACAGTGAAAAGTCACTAATTGCTATGTCTGAGAGTCTGTTGGCAAAGTGTGTTGGACCTGTTTCTGCAATGCCAGCTCCCCTTCCGATTCCTGGATTCGCCTTTGAAGATCCCGCTTTAGTGTCTCATTCTCCTCCCTAAGCCTCTGAATCTCATCTTCCTTCACACTGCAAAATAAGACCAAAGCCTACCTGTTCATAAACTTAGGTTGTATCATTAAATCTGAACCTTAAATAAAAATTTCTGAGCCCTCAAAAGTTTTAGAGTGAAACATTTCTTACGTCTGCACTTTTTCTAGCTGAAGTCGATGCTCCACTCCTCTTCTCTGGTACTGGGCCTGCAAATCCTCATTCAGTCTCCTCTCTTCCTTCAAGGCATCCTGAAGTTTTGCTACCTGTATCCTCAGCTCACTAAGCTCCTCTTGCCGGGCACTGTCTTCAGCCTGGACACGAACGGCCATTGCATCATAGCGCTCCAGCTCCCTGTCCCTCTCTTCCAGTACATGCAGGTTATATTGGAAGTCATTTCGCAAGCGTAGGAAGCGGTCCTTCTGGCTGGAAAGCTGGCTAGTGGCCTCAGCCAGTGCAGTCTCCAGCTGCTGGATACGCAGAGCCTGTAGCTCTTTCCACTCCCTCTCCTTACAGGCCAGCTGAGCATCAAGGTTCCCAGGGTCCTGCATTGTAACGCGTTAATGCTTGAGTATCAGGACATTGTTACAACTGCCCTCAAAGTATGGGCCAATCTGTAAAAACAGCAATTTGAGAATTCACTAAATTATTAGGAGACTAAATTATTCACACAAGACATTAAAATCACGGTATTTATTAAAATGTACACCCAGTTATGTATCCAAGAAGATATAAGATATTTTAGATTTTACTACAGAGTAGTAGTGGCGAGTAGTGGCGAGTAGTGGCGTCTCGGTGTTTTGTCATGGGATAAAACCTGTAACTCAGTGAAGGAGGTTGGGAGCTTTAAATTCCAAGCTCTGATATTTTGGGTAGCAATACTTGGAACAGTAAAGGTACGTTTCCAGTATCTACAACAACAGATATCCGTTAGCTAACATCGCTAGCCATATACATGGACTCCTATACAGAATATATCAGCATCTGTTCTAATTCCAGTACTCCAGAGAAAAAGGTAGCTGGGTTGCCTTGTATTTAAGTAAATAACTACTATATAAACGTATGGTAAACAACTGTGGTTGTTTAGAACAAAGATTAACTGCTTAGCCAATCCCTGGTGCTGACGTTATCAGAAGTTGGTAGCCTGCGGGCTAAACGGTCAGCTAGCTAACGGTACACAGAACCAAGCAAACCAGACATACAGTGAGACAGGGCTGACTAAAAGTCATCATAAACACGAAAACAGAATACGAAGTAAAATAACTAGATAAGTTCACTACCATTCAAGTATCGGCGCCAGGTTGCTATGGGAACAGCAGACAGCTGGAGTTACACTGAAAGATTCCGTGTCCAACTTTGAGCTGAAAAGAAAGTTCCTATGTGTTCAAACAGGAGTGTCCTTTGTCCGTCAGAGCCCGATAAATAAATAATCTTCAGTCTTTCTGCAGCTTAACTCACAGATCCATCTGTGACCAAAATATGCACTGTTAATATGAGTGACGTATTTAAATAACTCCAGGTTAAGAATTTTCCCTAAATATAAACCACATAAAAACCTTTCAAACAATTCTACCCTTTCATGTGCAGGAATAAACAGCTGTTTATGACTTTATTGTTTTTATTAAACAGAAAAGAACATATAAACCATGGCAACTTTAAGTTAAATGGTTTAATCTGTACATGTATCATACACATTTAAAGAAAATAACTGAGCAGTTTGCTCCAAAAATGTCAACACCTAATAAAGTAACAAAATATGTATATAATGTTATCAAATACATTAAATATTTTACATGTATATATATTAAGAAGTAAGCTGAGTAAAAGCTCCCTATATTGAGCTGGTATTATTGATGTGCTTTAATTATTCATGTAACCAGAAGTGCCTCATTATATGATATTCCACATTTATCTCCACTGTGTGACTCAAATCTTTATGATTCATACTGCCTCACACTGTCATTGATGCCTCATCATCAGCAGGGGGTAAAATTGCCAGAGGCAAGTATTTCCCCTGGCTTTGCCGGGGACGCTAATGGTGCCCCAGGGCACAAAGGCAACTGACGAAAGAGGAAACTGAAAACCTGACTCGACTGGTCTTACCTGCTTACCATCACGTACACCTACTTGGCCATGTCAAGTAGCTTACAGCAGCAATCAGGTGTAGCATAATGCCTTTAGACATATATACTGTTCAATAATCAGTCAGTCAAATCTGGTTACAGTTTTTTAAAGTATGATACAATTGACTGGTACAAACACATTGACACTTACCAAACAAATTATTCTTCACTAAAACTGTGTCACTGACCACACACCACAGTATTAATATAAAGCAGTATAAACATTTTCAACAAAACAGACAGCCCTAAAGCAGATTTCAAAACACGTATATGGGGTCTTGTCTTATAGCTAGAGTCATATTACAGGATTTATAGAATTCCTATAGGAATTTAATAGCAAATATGAATTAGAAGTTTTACCGATTACTACAAAAGAGTATTATAGGAACCAAAACATAACATATTAGTACTATTATACAGCCTTATGGAAATATTAGAGCAGTGCTACAGATCTTTCTAAACAGAGACAAACAATCACGCAAGGTAGTAAAAATAGATGTCATACACGTGTGTTATAACTAAGTATAGAAAAGACCACCTCGATCAAGGTCTAAATCCTCTTAAATCTCTGAAGCGCATGGTATGTATAGAACAGTGGAGGTCTGCCACTGAGCGAGAGAGAGAGAGAGAGAGAGAGAGAGAGAGAGAGAGAGAGAGAGAGAGAGAGAGAGAGAGAGAGAGTACGCACGTAGTGTGGGTACAGAGCATCACCACATACTGCACGTCCGCCTCTCTACATCCTCAGGTGACTAAGAGGGTCTCTCCCACTGAGGTGCCGATCTAGAGGAGCGCACGGAGGACGAGTGATGCTTCAGACACTAGAACAGGACCAGAGGAAGAAGCCTGTAACACAGCGAGCATCTTAAAGGTATGTGATTACCAGTACTGCCCGCATGCAGCCTCCGGACCTTCTCAAGTATAAGTCTGGCGCGTAGAGCTCTGCACTCACCTGATACAACGCTGTAGATGTTGAGCGCATTTCTGTCTCCTAGACGGCAGTAACAGGTGGTGCTTAGACTGGGATACTAACAGTCAGTACAGCAGGACTGAGTACTAATACCCAGTATATCCGCCATGGTCTGTTACAACACTGTTAGGGTTGACCCTCACTGCTATGGTCAGGGCTGAACAAACAGTTGTACACCCGTATATAATGATGTATGTCCAGCATACCGACACAAAGTGTAATGAGGGCACTTAACACGTGCAGCCGCGAGGCCAGCAGTGGAGTTCAATAACGCCACTGTGCTGAATAATGACCACCTTCAATAATAACCCAGTAATAAAAGTTCATAGATAATCCAAACAAGTGTTCGTGATGTGTGGATGGTCCCTGCTAAAGCTGCCCAGCAGCGCCTCCACAGCGCTCGGCCCAACTTTGTGTAAATGCTGCCCGGATTATAAACAGCCCGGTCCAGTCACGTACGCAGCAGCAGCGGCACGTAGGCTTTAGACACGGTGCGGAACCACGCAGCTAAAAATCGTCACAGGGTCGAGAAAACGTGCCCGTCATTCGGGAAAGAGCGAGGTCGGGTCTTTCTCCAGGACATTATTGTCGTTTGGTGTTTGTTAAAGGGACTAGAAGCATCGCAGCACATCATCTGTGTGCACTGGGAGGGATTAAGAGCTCATGGCCGCCGGTGCTTCCTCACTGCCCTACGATACAGATAGAGGCGATAGGGGAAAACAGCCAAGCAGTGGACCGCCATCGCGTTTGCTTTAGTGGAGGTTTAATGAGTCAGTTATCATCAGCTTCTATCAGCTTCCATCTCCTCGCAGAAGCGCATTCCGCTTAAAGAGAAACTCCAGTGGCCTTTTATCTCGGAGTAATTACATGTTTATGATGTAAACAAAGTCCGTCTGGGGGTTTGGTGTAAAACGCTTCTTTCTGGAAACACGATTCCAGAGTTGTTGACAGTGGTGGTGATGGGAACCAGACGTCTGATGCATTTACTAGGGCTGGGCGGATTAACACATATCGATACTTCCGGTCCTGGTGTTTACTTTTGAGGATCGAATCATTCTCTTAAACCACATGCCACAATGAATGATGGTGTAATATAGGAACTACTTTTCCTTCCGCCTCCTTTCTTTGTAACTCTTCAAAATATGACTATTCAAATGTTAATCTGATTAATGCATAATGTATACACTTGTCTTTGTTAAAAGTTACATACTTGTATGTGTATTGTTATCGAAATATCACGTTACCTAGTGGTTTTGGATGGTAAATAAAAATGGCTAAATCCATGTTGTAGACATTGCAAATGATCCAAATAATGATCTGAATGCTACATGATACGCCTCACCATCCCTGTAAAATAAGGGGGTACATTAAGGATTGAAGTAACTTCATGTGCAAATAGAGATAAAAGATGGCAGCTGTAACAAGACAATAATTGCTATTGACAGTTGTGAGGATGGGCTAAAAAAAAAAATAGGACATACAGTGCCAGCTGAGACAGTCTCCAGCAAGCTGAGGCTTTTTTCACCTAGTGCAGCACAAAAGGTCTCCTCCTGTAAAAGCAATTGTAATGCGAGCACACAATGAGTTATGGAGATAAGGCGTCACACTTCCAATGGCCCATCCTCGAGGATATGGGTCAGTGTGATGACCCGTGAACTGTTGTGAAGTACCCTTTCAGCATACATGATGGTTTCTTTGATGGCTACTGAGCATCTACTTGCCATTAACAATGAATTAGTTCAACTACAGACATATCTTTTATTAAATATAAGACAACCTTTTATTTACTTATTTAAAAAAAAAATATTTGGTAGCTTCACAGTGGCATTGTGGGACATTTTCTCAGTACATGATACATAACACATACATAACATTTGTTTTTCCAAGGTTTGTTAAGTTAAACAGGTTAAAATAATAAGTGGTATTACAATATAATATCAAAAACTGTGAATACATTTTTATACACCCATTTACTATACTGAGCTGCACTAAACCTAATTAAACAAACAATGAAACATGCAGTTGGTCTGTGCTTTTCAAGTATCAAGATCTATAAAAGGCACAAAAGCATACTGGGATGTGATGTGACAATTTATTGCTATTAAAGTGATTTTTGATCTGTAGTTTTGAAAGTGTGGACTGAACAAATGAGCCTACTTGCATGTCCTGTTAAGGGGTTAAATGAGTTTTAACACATATATTATGTTTAATTATACATCATGTAGGTTAAAACTCATTTAACCCTTCAACAGGCCTCATTCTGTAATTATCATTGATATCCTCATCTTACATAATTAATGTGTGAGTATCAGTGATAACTTAAGTTGGGACCAACAACCCATGTTACCCCGGCCCACACCTTTCTCTACTTTAACCATGTGAGCATGGCGTGAGCAGAGATGTGGTGGTGCTTGAATTGGTGTTAAGTACCACCCTCCGCCACATGAATAAGGCATGGGATATTATCTTTCTTGCTGTCCTGCCAGACACAATAGAGAATGCAGGATCGATACGCACACCATAAGTAATTTCTAATTTTAGGACAAGTTATCTTACTCACTTGAACATATCTTTAGACAGGAAAATGTCATGGTCTTAATTTAGGAAGAGTGAAGGCCTTGGCATGGTGCAGGGTGGAGTTACATAGGGTTTATCCAGCAGGGAACACCTCTAACCCCCCGCCCACAAAGCGTCCACAAGAGGTGTAGCCATGATCAGAGCTACACTCACGTGTGAAGAGACACCTAGGAGCAGCTGGGTAGGTCTTCTACTGCATGTTAACATTCTTTGTATGTGTTGGTGTTTAGGAATCCTCTTGGTCTTGTAATGTAGCAGCAGTGATGGACATTGGAAAATGTACACTGTCTATAACAGCACTTTGCTTTAGCCATGTTCTTCTGGTCTTTTGCTGAAGTTGAAGACAGCACAATGGTGAGGCAAGTTCCAGCCAGTTAAAAGGAAATTACACAAATGCTCTAAGAACAGGATGCGTGTTACAGAAAGATGCTTTTGGCTGTGTCAGGGCACGTTTCTATGACCTTGGGTAAACAAACAGTCTGTGTTTATCCACTTGTTATTATTTTGAACCCAAAAGACTGATTCATATACTGAAACAATTAGAGAAGTATGGTTTGTTTAACTTTCATAATAATGTAAGATTACAAATACATAATACTTGAGTGCTACGTCCTGTTGTATAATGGTAGGTGAAGTGGAGAGGTGGTAAGGGGTATCTGAAGACTCATATAAACCACTGTGAAAATAGATATTGGTGAAATGTAATTGGGGGGTGGGTTACCTTCTGGAACCTTATTTCAATGTATATCTCAGTTATTATTGACAAAACTTACTAAATATTGCATGTTGTTGAATGTTGTTGACTCGTAGCCTGGGGAGGTCCCTTGTAATTCATTCTAAAGGAAGACAGCGTGTTCCAGGGTGTATTTTAAAATGTCACAGTAGTGGTGATTAGATCAGTATCTATTGCAAAATTGTACTAGTTTTGTACAGCTCCAGTATGATGTGCTTCAATGCCTCAGCTTCCAGCACAGTGTGTTCTTGTGCCTTCAGAAGAACCTTGTGTGTCTATTAAATTACTTTAACCTGGCTACTGAGTCAGATGGAAATATTTATTTCTGGGACTGCTTATTTTAAAAAACACTGATCTGAAGTTAAAATTAAATTAAAAATAAATCATTATCAGTGATAAAAGAATGACTTAAGGAGAAATGGTGTAGCAGCTTCCTTCCACATGTGCAGGCCAGAGAAGCTTGCTCCAGCATTTGGCTCTGAACAGTGATGACACTACAAGATTCACAGTTGTGACATAAATTATATGTGACGGCATTCCCAGGATTACCAAGACGGGCATAGGCAAGGCCAACGGCCAGTGCAAAACAAACCTAACCCACAGAACTGTTTTAACACAAGTAGACTTAACTGTAATACGACATGGGTTAGTAGAGACGCCTCCTGTGGTGGCTCATGGTGTACCCTAAGTGGCCTCTCACAGAGGAAAAATATAACACGAGGCAGTAATGTGACTGAGGAAGGTTGGCAATAACATGCAGGAAAAAGAGAAGATGTTCATGCAGTAATAATTCTATAACACCTAAAGAGAAATTATAACTGCACACAGAGTAAACAGACTGTCAACAGGGAAACCATGCAGAGAAACACTACTAGTGGTTGGCTAATGATGTATTGATTTGTGTTTGTGAATGCATGTTAGCATTTCAGCTCTAGAGGGCACGTCCAATAAAGGGACAGACCACCCTACCCTACCCCCTCTAGCAATGTTAGTGCCAGTCTGGCGTCCGTACAGAGGCCTCATATCAGGAAAAACATAGCATTTTAATTAAGAGAAAGAGTTTGAAGCAGTATGTAAATATCTCACCCATTCACAGTAAAGCTCAAAGGACTGTTAGTACTTCTCATTTCAGCCAGGACAGAACTGTGAATGTGACACAAGACAGTCATCAATGAAAACAGGTGGTTGTAATTTAGAGAGATTAGAAAAACTGACCAAATTCATTTCAACAATTTCAATTTTTTTGCCCATTAAACCCTACAAAATGGACCTCAGGGAAAAGTGAATTCTAAAAAATTATATGGTGCCTTTCTTTTCTGAAAGGTTTAAACTGCATGGTGGATTTTAAACCTACCATGTTATATTTGGGGAGAGACGCTGGCTGTTGGGAACTAGCAGCAGCGGGAAGTTCTGCACTTAAATATGTCAGGAAGTTGATTCAAGTAGTTCTGTATTTGGTGACGATCTCCACTGCCATTTAAAACAAACCCTCATGACATTTCTTCCCCCTTACATTTACTCACTAAATAACTGGAAAAGTCTTGCTCACACCGTCCTACATAGATATCCTGTTTCCTGTACACTTGGAAACAGAAACAGCAGGAGGAAAGCTGAAAAAAGACTTCCTCTGTACTAATTATCGAGTGTAGCATTATAACTTGTGTGCTTGTTGCCAATATATGTGCTTCATTTCTTTTTGTACTAGTTTTGAGTGACCTAAATAAAGCATCATGGGAGGAGTGGCATTGGACGATGGAGGCAGTGGGGTGAAGGCCCCAGACGGAGGATGGGGCTGGGCTGTCCTTTTTGGCTGCTTCGTCATCACTGGATTCTCCTATGCTTTCCCCAAAGCCGTGAGCGTCTTCTTTAAGGAGCTGATCAGAGAGTTCGATGTGGGCTACAGTGACACTGCCTGGATCTCCTCTATTCTGCTGGCCATGCTCTATGGCTCAGGTAGAGTCATGATACCAATCTTAGCAAGAATGAGTGAAAGCTTTTTGACAGCCACTCTTTGTAGTTTGTTTTGACAAGTAAAAGATTAACTTGTATACCTGAATAAATTTTCCTGTGTTTATGCATCACATGTACACAAACATATCTGATCAAACTAGCGTCTGATTAATTTTATTTAATTCTTACAGGGCCCTTGTGTAGTGTATTGGTAAATCGCTTTGGGTGTCGTCCTGTGATGATGGTGGGTGGCCTTTTTGCTTCTCTTGGAATGATCTTGGCATCCTTTGCCACTAGCATTATTCATATCTACCTCAGCACTGGTGTGATCACAGGTAAGAGTCAATGTTGAGTCGAAATAAAAAGGCATTTTTTTCTTTTTAGGAATATTTGTGCAGTGGTGGTTGCTAGGGACAGAAAGTTGGCTTTTTTCATTAGTTTTTACATAAATGTGTGATGTATTGCAGGTCTGGGTCTTGCTCTAAATTTCCAGCCTTCGCTGATCATGCTGAACAGATACTTCAGTGAGAAAAGACCCTTAGCCAATGGGCTTGCTGCTGCTGGAAGTCCTGTAGCATTGTGCTGTTTATCTCCACTGGGTCAAGCTCTTCAGTATGTCTACGGCTGGCGTGGAGGCTTCCTTATCCTGGGGGGCATGCTGCTTAACTGCTGTGCATGTGGAGCCCTCATGAGGCCATTGACAGCTCCTAAAAAGAGTGAGGAGGACCAGGAAGCAACAAAGGCAGTAGACGAGAAGCCCAAGCCAAAGCCCAAGTTGCTGGACTTCAGTGTCTTTAAAGACCGGGGGTTTCTTATCTACACAGTGGCAGCAGCTATTATGGTGCTGGGTCTGTTTGTACCACCAGTCTTTGTGGTAAGCTACGCCAAAGAGATGGGCAATGAGGACACCAAGTCTGCCCTTCTGCTCACCATCCTTGGCTTCATTGATATCTTTGCCAGGCCTACATGTGGTATCATTGCTGGAATGAAATGGGTACGCCCACGGTGCGTCTACTTCTTCAGTTTCGCTATGATCTTCAATGGCACCACTGATATTATAGGCTCCCTGTCAAAGGACTATTCAGCACTAGTAGTGTTCTGCATCTTCTTTGGTATCTCCTATGGCATGGTAGGGGCCTTGCAGTTTGAAGTACTAATGGCTATTGTGGGCACAGAAAAGTTCTCCAGTGCCATTGGACTTGTGCTCCTGGTAGAGGCCATTGCTGTTTTAGTGGGACCACCTGGTGCAGGTTAGTTCATCCCTCATATTTTTTTTATGGTATAATGTACATAAAACCTTAAGCTTGTTATGTGACTTGTTCTATA
Source organism: Prochilodus magdalenae (assembly GCA_024036415.1). Lineage (NCBI taxonomy): Eukaryota > Metazoa > Chordata > Actinopteri > Characiformes > Prochilodontidae > Prochilodus > Prochilodus magdalenae. Next base: position 86,331 of record JAMWET010000797.1, on the reverse strand, counting down.
TTTTTGTGTGTCTGGATTACAGGACGTCTCCTGGATGCCACCAAGGTCTACATGTATGTCTTTCTCCTGGCAGGCTGTGAGGTGGTCCTCTCAGCTCTAGTACTTTGCATCTGCAATCTGCTCTTTATCAGAAAGAAGCCAGAGCAGTCTGACCCTTCTGCTAAGATGGAGATGGCTGTAACTGAGACAGAGATGGAGCAGCTGAATAAAGTTCCTCAGGATGATCATGAGGATGGCGATGGCAGGATAGAAGCAGAGCCAGAAAAGATAGAACAAAGCACCCATGAAACAAGTGAAAAGCCAGAGGTGGAACCACAGAAGCAATCAACAAAGGAACCAGAGGCCAGTAAGGATGAACCAAGTGTAAAAGAGGACTCAGTGGACCTCGAGAAGGTTTCAAAAGAAGCGACCAAAGCAAACGGATGTGTTGTTGAACCTGAATCTTCTTTGTGATGGCAACACCAAGAGGAACAAGAACCCCGTTTCAGAAGGACAAAAGACATAACCTGAGTAAAGCAAGATCTTGCAGTTGTGTGTGTGTGTGTTTGGTGTTTTGATGTTGTGAGCTTTAATGTACTGCGTCAAATGCACTGAAATATGCCGTGATGTTTGTATTTCACCGAAACAAAATCACAACAGGCAAATGTATTTACAGCGCACCATACCTCTCACTGCCTTATATGGCAAAACTACAATAACAGAATTCTAGACTTTCAACCAAATACAAGTATGTCAGTATCTCCAAAAAAGGAAACAGCTGAAGTAAAGGATTATAGGTAAAGTGTATGTACAATGATATGTTAGACAGCCAAAAATAAGAATGTAAACTCTTAACAGTTTAAGCTTACTCATAAGCTTAAGTTACTCATAGTCTCCACTGAAAATCCAGTAGGCCAAGTCAAGGAACCCAATATTTAAGTACTTAGTATCTAAGAAGGGACGAGGTGCAATTTCAAGAGACTATACAAATTACTAGTATGTATGCAAGCACACAGAGGAGAGTTTAAAATGGATTCAAATCTAAATCAAATCTAATCTATGACCAGCAACCTTTTATGGGCCATCAGCATTGTTGTGATTATTACATGTTTTACCTGTTTGTCTGTGGCATACACTGATGCCTGTTGTATATTGTGTGTTTTTGGCATACTGTAAAGATTTATTTGTGGCTAAACTGCCCTTGAGCGAGCATGAGAACATATTATATGTACCTTATTATTAGGTTTAATGTAGATGTTGGTCCTGTGTCTCAAATAAGTCCAGCTGTTACTGTATAACATATACCTTGTTTGGGTAAAGGACACAGCGTTGAAGAATTTGAAATATGGGGTCCTATTCATACAGCTGAATGTCTACACCAGTGTTTCCAAGTGCAGGTCTTGGAGTATAGTGTCTATTTTTGTGCTTTTCCTTCTTCTAGCACTCTTGAATAAACTCATTAGGTCATTAACAGCCTGTGGATGAAATCTAGTGTGCTATTGTAGGAAATAATACCATGCCAGTTCTGAGGGCCAGGAAACATTGGTCTATACCTCTTCAGCACAGATGAGCTTGAACTGAATTATTTTTGTGAGGCTTTAGCAACAAAGCTATCCAAATAGATGTCACTGGTACTGGTACCAATATTTTTATTGACGTTACTGTTTGGAAGAAATAGATGGTTAGAGTTATGTTTTATAATAGGCTATTTATTACTTTTTTTAGTTTTGTGCAATATTTTTTGTTAACTTTAAATATTGGGAGACCAGGAGTGGCAGCTTCACAACCATCATCTGTACAGAGTATTTAAACATTATTTATTTTGTTCATAGTAAAATCAAGTCATTACAGCATGTTCATAAAATCTAAACCCAGCACTGTAAGGGAATCCCGTACCTGAATACCCATGATGTGTTTCATATTATGTTATTGGATCAGCCAATAGACATTTCAGCAGTCATCTGCCTGTTTGGTGTAACTTTCATTTGATAACCAGGAGAGTGTATATGCTGGCATTGATGTATGCTTTAAAACACTTGAGATTTGGCTGTGCCTTAAGCCTGAACTGCAGCCATGCTCAAACCCATAAGATGTTTTAGAAATAAACTTCTACCCTCACAAAAGGACTACTCTTTTTTCTTGCAAGATGTTGGATATGTGCAAATGCGTGTGATATAACTTCCTTCTTAACCCAAAACAGAAACGATCCAGTTGTAGAAATGCTGCAAAAAGTTCACACAGGGTGACGAGATGCAATTTCAAGGGACTATACAAATTACTAGTATGTATGCAAGCACACAGAGGAGAGTTTAAAACGGATTCAAATCTAAACTGTCACTAAATCTATGACCAGCGACCTTTAATGGGCCATCAGCATTGTTGTGATTATTACATGTTTTACCTGTTTGTCTGTGGCATACACTGCTGCCTGTTGTATATTGTGTGTTTTTGGCATACTGTAAAGATTTATTTGTGGCTAAACTGCCCTTGAGCGAGCATGAGAACATATTATATGCACCTTATTATTAGGTTTAATGTAGATGTTGGTCCTGTGTCTCAAATAAGTCCAGCTGTTACTGTATAACATATACCTTGTTTGGGTGAAGGACACAGCGTTGAACAGTGTGACTTACATGAAGCCCATCTCTTATTTACCCCAGAACCCTAATGTAGTTTTGTCCCTAACTTCTAGGCTGTGCAGAGGAATGCAAGCTAGAAAGCGAGCTAGAAAAGTCATCAACAATATCTGTTATTACACTGCATGTTGATAACAGCTCACTGCTAGCTGTTAGCATTTAGTTGTGTTAGCTGTTAGCAACTCTCACCCAGAAGAAAGTTCTTTTAGAAGGCATTTTATTGACTTTAAGGTCTAAAATGTGATGTGTTACATGAATTAAACATTGACCTCACAGAAAGAAGCTTAATGCTGAACGTTTCACAGCCTAGGCTACCTGAGCAGTAGCTTACCTTAGCTTACCTAAGCTTACAAGCTTAACATAGCAACGTCCTCTTTGCTGAATGAGCAATTAATACTTAATCCAACAAATTTATCTAAAAACAGCTGAAAGTAAAAATTATTCATCACTGATAAAATTGGACACAAAGCATATTGATTGTATGTGTTTTTGGATGGTACTGGGTAGGAATAGCCGAGCTACCGGCAGGTTGCACAATACAACCATTCACTTTTCAACTGGTAACCCATATCCTTCATTACGACTTCTTTGATTTTGTGTTATTTTCCTTCCAAAAGATTTCGCCAAAGAATCCAGTAAATTTCCCTCCGTAGTAGGTTACACAGTTTGTGACATACCTAAAAAATTATATGTCACCTTGTTACACAATAACACATTTATTTTTTTAAGTGTTTGAAAACATTTTTACATGAATTTAGCATTTTTTGCATGTGAATTTGATTAAACAAGCTGCTGGGCAGAATAAAAAAAAATTATGAAATTATTTAATGGCTTATAACTTACACAATAAGTTGATGGAGGCATAAAGATATAGGCACGTACAAAAGCTACTTGTGTGCTAATAGCTCCCTGTGTAAAGAATCTTCCATCTGCATAAGCAAGTGAGGGAGATACAAAATAATGAGGGTCTCTGCAATTAAAAAAATACAGTAATGACACGATTCAAGAATGAACACTTACAGTAGAGCCCAATCAGCGTGTTGTTTAAACTCAGTTTAGACCTGCTAAGAAGATTTGATGCCAAAAAAGTGGAGATAAATTTATTTAAAGTATAATCATTACTATTCAGGAAATATCATGAAGCAGCCCAGGAGATTAAACTGGATTATGTACTGTGTGCATTAAACCCCCCAACCCCCTCCTCCAATTCAACCACAGTTGTAGTTCACAAATAAGGCATATATCCAATCCTATTAGTGCTGGATTTGAGTCGTGTTTTCAGGCCAGTCCTGTTGGTGACCATTCGTAAATGCATTAGATGTCACTTGGCCCGCCCTCTCCCACCATGGGACACTCCACTGATCAGAATCTCTATTCAGACCAGGCCTACTAGTTTCTATCGATACAGAAAACCCAGATCCCTTCATGTGCTTTCACCAGAAGTACCCTGCATCACAATGTGCTGGACATCATTTTTAAAAACCTAACACCAAAAAAACCCACAAACACAAACTAAAGTCCAGGCCCAATGTGGGATGTGAAATATACAGTAGTGTTCAAAATAGCAGCAGTCCAATATGACTAACCAGATTCATCACTGTTTTTTATTTTAAATTATATTACCCCATGATGAACAATTTACCAGTCAGAGCAGTAGATTACAAAACCAACAGACTCAGCATTCATGATATGCATGCTCTTAAGTCTGTGTATTTGAATAATTAATTGAAAGGGGGGTGTTCAAAATAATAGCAGTGCGGAGTGCAATTAGTGAGGTCAATCATTCTGTAAAGAAACAGGTGTGAATCAGGTGACCCTTATTAAGGTAGAAGCCAGCACATGTTGTACATGCATTTCTCCTTGAATGCTGGAGAAATATGGGTCATTCAAAACATTGCTCAGAAGAACAGAGGGCTTTCATTAAAAAGTGATTGGAGAGGGTAAAACATATAAAGAAGTGCAGACAACGATAGACTGTTCAGCTAAAATGATCTCCAATGCTTTAAAATGGAAAGCAAAACCAGAGAGACGTGGAAGAAAACGGAAGACTACCATTCGAATAGATTGAAGAAAAGCCAGATTGGCAAAGGCTCAGCCAATGATCAGCTCCAGGATGATCAAAGACAGTCTCAAGTTACCTGTGAGTACTGTGACAGTTAGAAGACACCTGTGTGAAACTAATCTATTAGTAAGCAAGCAAGTCCCTGCACAGTCCCACTGTTAAAAAAAGACATGTACTGAAGCGTTACAATTTGCCAAAGAACACATCAACTGGCCTAGAAACAATTTTTGGACTGTTGAAAGTATAATTGTACTTTTTGGGTCCAAGGTCCGCAGGCAGTTCGTCAGATGGCCCCCAACTCTGAATTCAAGCCACAGCACACTAAGAGGGCGGTGCAAGAATCATGATATGGGCATGTTTTTCTTACTATGGTGCCGGGCCTATTTACCGCATACCAGGGATCATGGACCAGTTTGCATATATCAAAATACTTGAAGAGGTCATGCTGCCTTACGCTGAAGGGAAAATGCCCTTGCAATGGGTGTTTCAACAAGATCCTAACCACACCTGTACACGAGCAAAATCTTGGTTCCAGTCCAATAAAATTGAGGTTATGGAGTGGCATTTGATAGAAAACCTGTGGGGTCACAAAAATGCCTCTTCTGAAGCAAAACCAAGAAATGCAAATGAATTGTGGGATGTAGTCAAAGCATCCTTGGGCTGGAATACCAGCTGAAAAAAAACAGTTCTAAAAATCTGTGGTTATAAAACTAAATATTAGGTTAGTGATTCACAGGAATGCTAAATCCTTAAAAGAAAAATAGTACATATTTTGAGTTTGTAAAGACATATGCAGACACTGCTATTACTTTCTGTTATTTTCTATAAAGTACAGTAGTTAAAAATGATCTCCATGTTTCCCAATGCAAGGAAATAAAAGCTTTTATAAAGAGTTTGTGCTTAAATGTTTTTAAACACACTGCTATTATTTTGAACACAACTGCAGTTAAATCTTAAATAGGGTTAAGACAAGAAGGGTCTTAATTTATTACCACTGCCATTTTGCACAAGGGGCTCTGTAAGAGCAAAATCTCAGGGACATTATGTTTTCATGCAGACAGGGTATTGGCATGCGACCTACTGAAGGCAAAAACAACTACTGTATTGTTTGAGTCATGCCCACTGACGCACTAGAAATTTGATTATTTTTAATTATGGATTATTAGAACTTTTTTAGCAGGTGTCAGTACAGAAGTACAGAAATAAAAATGGAAAAAAAGAAAGAAGTCATAAATAGCTGGCAGAGGAAAGTCAGATTATAAAATTATTTATAATCAGATATGAGATTATAGATGTCAGTGCTGTCTATGCTTTGGTGATGCCATTATATACTTTTATGCAAGAATATTGCTGGGAATGCAAACAGAAATTACAGATATAATCTCAATGATCAGACATTGGTAAGCTTCCCTAATGAACAATCCGATTTCTGATCTTTCCTTTATTACTCGTCTATGGTCACAGATTTTGTTATTGCAGAACAGTTGGACACTTCATTTAATCAGCTTTACACATCTGGCCCTGCTGATCCTAAGTCCTTCCCCTGCTCAGTCAGCCATATAACACGAACAAAGCCATTTGTCATATAATTTAACACCTTTACAAGAGGAGGTTCAAGGCTCTTTAAAAATGCATATATATATATATATATATATATATATATATATATATATATATATATATATATATATATATAAACTGTTGTTCTCTTTCACACACTGGCCTGGCAAGATGCACACATAGGTGCCCCTTCCGTGCAGTTCTGCAATACTGCTGGCGCCAGAGCATCTTTCCAGGCTCATCATCATGCATATTCATTAATTTGGTCTGGCTTCTGGCAAATCAAATCTAGCATCAGTCACAAATCTGTTCCTCATTGGGATGGTTAGAAAGAAACATAGGACAAGCACATTCTCCCTCCAACTTCTTGTCGACCGCACCTACTACTGATGCAATGTGGGCCAGTGGAGGCATCATACTAGTCTGGGTTCCAATATCTCAATCCCTTTTCTTTTTAGGACAACTTTGCCAGGTGAACCCACCAATCATTTGTGACAAAAGACCATAACACAGAGCTGCAAACTTCTAATACCACAAAGAGCATGAGGACCAGTTTAAGAAACACTGTCCTGGTGTTCAAAGAAATACTACATTAATGGCTTCTTCGGTCAAGTGCTTATTCAGAAATACCATACCTTCTATGAAGTTACTTTAAGTGTCCACCAGAGGGCAGAGCTACAAGAGTAACTATGCTTTTACTTTAGCAAAATGCTCCATCTACCATGGTGTTAAACGCATCAAAATGGCTAGTATTTGTTCATGAGCGACATTCAAGTGAGATCTTGCACCATAGCAGAAACAGGAACCTACTTAGCAGTTTTGCTCTCCCAGGCTTCATTTTCCACAAATAAGCCTACTACAAAAGTGCTCTACTGGAACAAGTCACAACAGACAGATCAAATAATACAAGTAGTTCATTTATTTACACATGTACACAAAAAGGTGCACAAATACAGTGATACAAATTCTACCAGGGCTCATAGATTGGCATGACTTCACAAGACCAATAATGTGGAGCCCAAAATGGCCATGGGCTTTCAAGACCTGGGTGATGCAATTCACCCATTCAGGCCTGAGAAAACTGCCCTCTTCAGATGAAATAGGTACATTAGAAGTACGTATATGAGCAAGGCCCATATGCATCAGACATCTCAAAGTAAGGACACTGATGCAAGAGCAGCTCCCTCAAATCCACTGTTATTCGTTAAGATGTGTAAGTGCAGAAACAAAAAGAGCAGCTCAGATCAGCACCCCTTCCCTGAGAAGCTTGATACATAGAACCCAGGATTAACTTCTGGGTACACCTGTTGAGCCACATCAGTGCTGGAACATCTGTTAAAGAGGACTCCCTTTTCACATCATCTCAGTGAATACAACCTCGACTTTTAAGAGTCAGTCTACATCAAACAAGCATCTAATGATCATTTCCAAAAAACCCAAACAAACAAAAAAACAAAACAAAAAACCCAAACAAACAAAAAAAAAACCATATAATCATGACTTGAATGTTACATTTCCCTGCCCTACTGAAAAGCTCAGATACGTGCCTTTCAAAAGTCAAGATTTAATAGATGGCCTTTATGGGATTCAAAATGGGTAAGCCCTCTGATGTCCAGCACTTCATTTTATTGGCATTGTCCAAAAAAAGGAAAAAGAAACCTAATGCTTCAGGACTGTCTGTGATTTCTGACTAGTTCATAGTCTCTATTAGGTGAAAATGGAAACATTTACATGGATATATTACAATTTTCACAGCTTGTAAATAGAAAAGAGATACAACAAGGGAAGGGCAGTAATATACAGCAGTTAAGAAAGCTAAATGTAAGGGGAAAGGGGGACTGGTGAGCTTCACAGGCCTTGCTAAACGTATGGTGCAGGGAAGGATTAGTAAACCACTCAATGACCTTTATTCATGAGTAGGAAAATAGTGAGATTTTGGCCCCTTAGCAATCTGTCCATATTAAAACACCAATAAGACCATGCAACAGGAGCCCATTTTACACAACCCACCAGTTACAGATAGGGCTGTCAAAACATAAAAAAATATATATAATTAGAATTGGTCAAATAAAATCCTGACAAGTCCAGATATGGAGTGTGAAATCCGAATTACAAGACTTAAAAAGAATAAAGAAACACAGTACATCAAGTGGAATCAATTAAATCAGTTAAATATACAAGTCTGGATGGAAAAACCTTAAAACACATGAGTGAACTAGAATCAGCAAATCATTATTGATGTATAAAGAATGTGCTAGCATGAAGACAGCCCCCACTGTAGAAGACACTGGAGTTTGGCTGACTGATGCAGTCTCTGAGTCTGTAAGCATCTCCTTTCACACAAGTGTTCCCACAATCCTCTGCATGTATGTGCACATACTGTGTATACCAGAGGGGAAGAAAGACAGAACGAGAGACAGTAGAAGAGTAAGCGAGAGCAAAAGAGACCCTTTAGAAAGAGGTCAAAATGTTTTTGAACCATTTTGGTTTTGTTGATTGAAAAGAGACTGACTGTCCTGCTTTTTCTGTTTTAGAGAAGAGCAGTCAATCAGCCACATACAGATGGGTCACTCATTGCCCTCCATATTGCAGAGTGGAGGTGTTTGGGACACGTAGTTTGAATCTAAAACAAGAAAATCAGAGTAATAATTAATTTAAAACAGTGTTTTAGGCAAACTGAATATCAATTGTTATGTAATCTAATATGTAATACAAGCTACTTCAACTTACCTGGTGCTGTCGCCGTCACACAAGTACATGGCAAGCAGCTACTTGCCGTGATGATCGAAGGGAATGCTATTCTGAGGTGAAGAAAGAGAGCATTATAGCACCCTTTCTCATCCCATGACTAATTTAGAGTGCAATAACGAATATCATATTTCATATTTTATTTACATGCATTAATCTGGCATAAATTCAAAGCTAAACTATTTATGGCAATAACTTAATAATTACACATTCTTGTAAAACGGAATAGCACCTGGAGGCAACTTTTGTCAGATGCTTTCTAACATGACTAATCCATCATTTAGATGAGATCAGAGATAGCCCAAAATGGTCAGTTGCCCAACTTTGACTGTTGACTGTGACAGTTAGAAGCACTAAGTGGCCAACAAACAAAGAGAACAACATTTCAAGTTATAACACCTTTGAAGCCACATTCGGACATACAGTCAGATATCAGGTTGACTCTAGAGTTCATTAAGGCTTTATCCACTTTGCTGAAGTACACTATATATTGAGGCTGGATCCTGTGGGCATATTGGTTGCAAAGCTAGCTTGTACCTGTGAAGTGGACATGCGTGAGGTGTCTTGCCGCCCTGTCAGGTCAGAGGAAGAGACATTAACAGGAGCACCACGGTGCAGCCGCATGCTGACCTTCCGCTCCCGCTCCATACCGGTCACAGGTCGTGGTGAAGATGTGTTTGCTGTGGAAAGAGAAAACAATATATTTAATTAAAAGATATATTTTAATTAGATAATAAACAAGTTTTAAATGCATGATGGAGAATAACCAAGGCTGGTCTAAACAGCATTTCTCAGCCTTGCTGAATCCTCCTCAAACAATTATAATATTTTATAATAATATTTTAAGCGTCTTTTTAGTCATTTGACTGATGGAACAAATACACAACTGTCTTACACACAACTTATGTCCATACAAAGTCTGGACCTGTAACACCACAACCCCAACATTTATGCAAGCAATGGGTAAACGCCATACAGCTCCAGTCAAACCACTCATTCCCATGTCCTACACCATTCTAAAGCATGTTATATATGCACGTATAATATATATGTATTTCAGTGTTAGGCCATCCCTAAAAACAAAGAAACAGCAACATATAAACAGACTTACCTGTGTGTGACGTCGGAGTAAGGGGTGTTGGGGGCGCACCATCCTGTGTGGCACGGGGTCTGCCTGAGGCCGATGGGATGCCTCTGGTGGCAGGATTCCTGCTGTGCCTTAACCTTTCCTCCCGGTCTCTCCTCTCTCTTTCAGCCTCTTCTGCTGCACGGTTAGCACCCTTAGAAAGAATGTAGAAAGAGGGAAAATAAATAAATAAATATTCACATGCTGTATAGAGTACTCATTTCACTTTATTTTTTCAACAATCTCAAACCAGCTTATGTCCAAAATCATAATACATGTATAAAAAGCATTCTATATACACAAAGCAAACAATTTTCATATAGTACTTACAAATTTGAGCATGTTCCAATCAAACACATAGTCATATGAGAAACCCTGTCTATGGAACAGGTTCCTGAAGAGCTGCCTCAGGTATGAGTAGTCAGGTTTGTCATCAAAACGCAGTGAGCGGCAGAAGTTGAGGTATGTTGCAAATTCAGCTGGAGGAAGGCAAACACAAACTTATGATGTTCCTGATGACAAGAACGTCAGGCTGAAAACTGCAGGCAAAACTGAAAAAGTGTAGTGCAGTAAATACATACAGGGGTAGCCCTTGCAAAGCACTTCAATAGGAGTAGACATTTTCTTCTCACTGATGCGTTCATATTTCTGTCTTTTGGTGGCAGCCTTCAGGCCCTGCCATGGCAGCGATCCCAGGTTAAAATACATCAGCACATAGCCCAAAGACTCCAGGTCATCACGTCGAGATTGCTCTGTGGGCATAACAGATACACAACAGCATAAGAATGCAAGTTGAAGAGATGAGCTGAGACCACTGATCTAATTTGCATGAACAGGGAGTTATTTTACAGGAAGCCAGTGTTTGCATATCTGCTCATCGTAGGACAAAAACACACACATGGTAACTTAAGCATGAACACAGTGATTCAACTTCTGTGCTTTTACATGTTTACATGTACATCTCCAGCGTGAAAAGAACATGCTCAATTAACTATTAAGTTAAGCCTTAAAAAAATCTATATGCAGTCTGCACATTAGTCAAAATATAACTGCTGCCATGACAAAGATCAACACCTCTGCTTCTGAAGTCAGAGAACAGTACAACTATCCACTCTCCACATGAGGGCAAAGTCAGTGTGGGATGCTATTTATGTTTTACCTATGCCCAGGTGAGTGTTGATGGAGGCGTAGCGGGCAGTTCCAGTGAGGTTCTTGTTCTCTCTGTATGGAATGTGCTGGTGGGTGCGGGCATCACGATACTTCTTGGCCAGACCAAAGTCAATGATGTAGACCAGGTTGCCTTTCTTTCCCAGCCCCATCAAGAAATTATCTGGCTTCACATCCCTGTGAATGAAGTTCTTGGAATGGATGTACTCGATACGGCTGATCTGTGGGGAGGACATATAGACCACGACAGAAATGGAGCAATTCTGTCATGCAACACTAAACACTACATATGACCTCTGGGTTTTTAACAAAGCAGGATTTCTTACTCAGTCACATAACTTGATCTTAAGGATCAGGGCCGTTCAATCTGAATGGCCTTAAATTATCTGGACAATTGAGAAATTGCGATTTGTGGAATAAGTTTTAAACAGCGTTCTGCAAGCTCTATACTGTCCTTTAGAACCTTCTACACTCACATAACACCACATCCTTCTATTTCAGCAAAGTTTTCTTGGTGTTTTTCCTCACCATCTGGTCAGCTAACAGGAGGACAGTCTTGAGGCTAAATTTCCTTGAGCAGAAGTTGAAGAGGTCTTCCAGACTGGGTCCCAGCAGCTCCATCACCATAACATTGTAGTCTCCTTCAGCACCACACCACTTTATGGTTGGGATACCAACTGCAGGGTGAAAAATCACCAAAAATTTACATGTGTTACAAAAACGTAACACTTCTCAAGGCAAAATGCAGGGTTAAACAAACAAATTTAAAACAAATTCGGCCAATGTAAACCAATCAGTCATTACAACTATGGCCTTGTTTCTACACTATTCATTTATAAGCTCTATTTATTATACAGGTGCACTTTGTAGCTCTACAGACTGTAGACCATCCGTTTTTCTGCTTTGTTAGCCCCCTTTCTCCCTTTTCTTCAGGGGTCAGTACCCCCACAGGACCACTGCAGAGCAGGTATTATTTGGGTGGTTGGTCATTCTCAGTCCAGCAGTGAGGTGTTTGTGAACTCCAGCAGCTCTGATGTGTCTGATTCACTCACACCAGCACAGCACACACTAACATATCACCACCACGTCAGTGTCACTAGAGTGCTGAGAATGGTCCAACCCCAAAACAATATCTGTTCTGTGGTGGTCATGACCACTGTAGAACAGGTTGAATGGAGGCTATAAGTATGCAGAGAAAAAGGCTGACTACAGTCTGTAATTGTAGAACAAAGTGCATCTATATGTTCACTGGAGCCGATATAATGAGGAATGGGTGTAAAAACAATGAGGTGATTTTAATGATATGGCTGATCTGTGTCACTTGGGCACTTGGCATGTTTACAGATTTTTTTTTCAAACATTTTGTACATCACCTCCACCCTGCATCATCTTGTAGATCTTGCTCTCTATGTGAAGCTGAGGATGCTTCGTCTTCACACATTCCAGCTTGATGGCAACCTCTTCCCCAACAGAAATATCCGTGCCTGAGGTGGGACGAGAGAAGAACAAAAGTAGAGACGAGAGGCTCATTAGGACACTGAAAGAGGTCACTGAACGCAGCCTATATCTCAAGCGAGATTGCAAACCTTTACACTTTGTGTAGAGCTTCCACTTGGATGACTGAAAAGTTGGAACAGTGACCTAATAGCGCAGTGAACCAGCCTATAACAGCACGTTTAGGAAGGTACTGAACTAGAGATGAGAGATGTAAAGACACACAAAATGCAGAATTCCATTGGACAGGATAAATGAATGTTGAATGATAGGATGGTAGTGTTTGACAAAAAAAATCCCCCCCCCAAAAAAAAAGTTACTTAATGTGTGCTATGAATATGCTCACACGTCTTAAACCTACATGAAAGCACACTATGAGCAAAACACCACATTTCATGATCTTTGGTTCTGAACTCAACATTCAATCCTTCAACATCTTGTAAGGGGGGGGGGATTTGACAGAACTCTACATATATACATACACTACATCTTTATATGCTGTTTCTATACACTACACAGATTTATTTTATGATAGGCTAAATATAAACAATCTAGTAGAATTGTTCAATGTATACTTAACTCCTACAACTAACAGGTGATAAATAAATAAAACGCCCAGACATGAGCATTGGTGCATACAACACAACCCATCCCCCTCTCTGACCACTTTATTCTGTCAGTATATGCCCAGATGCATACTTCTGAACAACAGTGGTTTCCATAATAATAATAATAATAATAATTTGATAACCCCTTAGCACTCCTGTCATAGTGTTAAATTTAAATACACACTCACATTTTTCTTCATATATATTGAAATCATAACACCTCAACAAAGGGTCAGCCAACAGTCGTCATTTATTTATTTCTATAGACTGACTTTGTGAATTTACATTTATATGCAGAATAAACTCAAACTACCTGTTCTTTTACAGAACAGTTTCAAAGATGCTGAAGTAACAGTCCAACATCAACATCCAACTCTGGTGAAAAAGATGATTTAAACTCTGGTCTTATATCAAACCCAAATGTAAAACTAAAATCAGAATATACTCTGTAAAATCTAGCTGGATGAAAAAAAGAGATTGTTGAACTAGGTCTCCTCCTTCTTTTGCCAGAAACCTAAAGACCTGTTACTCAGGTTTGCAGTGGGAGCTTTAAATACAAACAATCACATGGGTTCCTGCTCAGTAGCTATGTAAACAAGGTCTAATTCAATCAGTTCCTACCCTAACTACAGGCTTCAGGTTTCTGCAATAGGGACTGATCCTTTTGATTCAATATATTCTTGAATGGAAGCATTCTCTGAACAAATGTTGAAACAGTGAACAGGTCAAAGCCCATCCTCATTTATAAGCATTGTAAACAGCATAGTGCTGCAGTCAGACAGAACAGCTCCAAAGGCATTGTAAAGACAACCAATAACAGACATGCCCTATTACATAACAGGACCCCATGAAACAAATCTTCTAAACTTGTTTCCACATGGCTTAATGCAACAGTAACTAAACTTTACTGCCTGGACAGTAGGCAATCCTGGACAAGGAAATTAGGAATAAGTGTGATTTAGTGGTATTTACAGGCCACTGGTTATATAGGATTTAAAATAAAGAGGACATTCAGCAAAAACAATGAGTGGCTCAAAATCAAAGCATACAGTTGCATAAGACATCGCCCACTGGAGCCTATAGCATGTGATGCTGGTACTGAACGTAACTAAATGAGCACTTCACAGAACCCCTTCCAAATACAGTTGGGTTATGTAAGTACCAGCATGCTGAAGCAGTGGGGCGAAGGAACAGGAATTCTGGATAAATAAAGCAAAGAAATCGTTCTCAGAGTGAGTCACACACCTGCGGCCTCCCCCATAAGCCCAATGACGTGTGAGAGACCTGCTGGGAAATCCCAGCGTTGAGGGCGCTAACGCAAAAAAGAAAGGGATGGACATGGAAAACACGAGTCCAACACGACTGGGTAACATTACTCAACACTGGTGGTTTGTACAAACAATGATTTAAATTCAATCCTGCCTGGCATGTGCCACAAGCGCCAACTGATAATAAAAGCAGAAAACAAATAAACAAAAAAAAACAAAACAAAAAAAAAAACAAAAACACTTAGGGTACACAAATAAGGGTACACGAAAATCTAAAGTATCAATTCTAACAATTGTTTTGTGATACTGTATTAACTTAAAAACACAGTATTTTATTTATTTATTTATTTATTTATTGTTTTAATCCAGCTTTGTTGTGTTTAATCTACTTTTCTGCTTAATTTACCTTAAACTCCAACAGAAACAAGTAGCATATGAATACACTACTGTACAATTTTTTTTTTTTTTTAATAATGAGAGTTAAAATTAGATTGCTAAAATTTGATTTTGAAACATACAATATATTGGATCGCTAACCCTGTATCATGATACATATCGTATTACCAGATTCTGGACGATACACAGCTCTACTGAAAGTGCAGAGTGAGTAAATGTAGTTTTACATTACACAATAATGCCTTTGGGGGGAAAAAACACCACACCTACTGACTCCATTTCACTCACACCCTAGTCAGCATATGCAATGATCTGGAATTGAACAAAGGGTGTGGTAGCGCTGATCGGGGATCAGTTTCCGCCCGCTGTATCATACTCAACATGGCACTAGATGGATACTTAAATGCTTGATGAATATTAGCTGCAATCCTAAACCGGTTAAGCAATTATTTTCTGTCATTTATTTAAATTTAAAAAAAAAAAAAAAAAAAGGACCCACCTGCCATTACTATACTTTGAAAGATAATGTAAAAACATTTAATTTATCAGTGCTGCAACAAAATACTGTTGTTTCCCAGAAACTGTAAATTTCCATTAAAAAAAATAAATTTTTTATATATATATATATATATATATATATATATATATATATATATATATATATATATATATAAAATTTATTTATTTATTTTTTTAAGGCCCTTACTGTGTTTTTAATATCAGTTACTAGTTTGCATGTACCGTAAAAGCAAGACATTTTATTTCAAGTAACATTTCTTTATAAATGGGTTAAAAAAATGTAAAAGACAAAAATGGAGTTGTGGGGTTTAAATTAACAGCTGCAAAATCCTGAAAATATTGTTAATTTGTGAAAAGCAAGGTGCCAGAATTATTCTTCTTTATATAGAGCACAGATTCACTCCTGGGTTTGAAATTTGGAACTCCTTGTTACAGGATTCTCTCATTCAGGAAATGGGACATCACCTACACTTTGACGGAGGAGAGACTGTGAATACTACAAAGTACAGCACTGTTAAAACAAGACAACACTATATTCAAATGACTTCACTTGTGAGAGTAATATTATGCTGAAAGTTTGAGTTTTGCAGAGAGAAGATTATGACGCAATGACCATGATCCAGACACTGAGGGCAGTCAGCATATTCTTTGCAAGTGAAGTAAAAACAAAGCCTTACACCCCGCCAAAAAAATAAAATAAATAAATATTCCCTTAAACAGCAGCAAACTGACACATCTATGCCTAATAAGGGTCAAACATCACATGTGTTTGTGCCACACTGACTGAGGTCACCAATCTGCCAAAGAAGAAAAAAAAAAAAAAAAAAAGGTGTTGCTGTGTATCTTTGCACCCTGAGTTCATAGCACTGGGCCAAAAAGTGTGAAATGGTCACGATTTAAAAGCACCTAACGTTGTTCTTACTTTAAACAGCCCAATTTTCAGTTGCTTACAGTTAACACTACAACTAGTATATTGTGTGATTGAATAATAATCAGGACTTGCACAGAACAGTAACTTAGACATCACTGCAAATCTGAGTGAAACATTTTTTGTGCTCTTTCAGACTACATAATGGATTATGACAACTGAAAAACTCTTTTCTGGCTTAGGGTACATCTTCTTTAGCCAATAGTTCTTAATCACTAGTTACAGCACAGTTATTTCTATACAAAAACTCCCTAATATGTACAACATGGAATAAATACAGGAATAATACAGGAAATACAGGAAACTGGAATAAATACAGATTATAGGCCAAAAATCTATAGAGAATAGATATTTTTCACCCCAAATCATGGTCCAGAACAGCACTTCTGCCATTTATAGCAGGATGACATGGTCTATAACATGGCACTAAGGTTTGTACCATGTCAACATAGCCAAATCAGCTGAGCTGACATCAAGGACTGCTGTGGCCTTCTGATTCCACTTGAAACCTGTCTAGACAGGCAAAGCTCAACATACTGTTACAGGATTGTGCTCTCAATAACGAATGACCGGGTTACAAACTTCTGCTGGGTCAGTCCACAAGTAAAAAGACTGGACATACAGGTTCAGTAAAACCCAGCACTAAGCACGTTACTGTCAATGATGTCATTTCAGATGACACATAGGTTTAAACAGGATGTGGCTTAGGCAAATAATACGATAGGATCCAAAGCTGATATGAGACATATGAGAGACTGTAAATGAAGAAATGTTGCAGCTGGCTTGTTAACAGTGAGCTTCTGAGTAAATCTGCTACAAGGACAACTTCATGGCCAAACTGGTGGCTTTACACAAGGATTAAAACCTGCAGTTCTGTCACAACAGTGTGGCAGCTCAACATAGCTAGTTGGCAGTCTCATGTTTGAATAAACAAATTTCCTGTTTCAATATCTAGCAAGATGTTAGGAGGAAAAACAGCCTGAACAAGGTACTTAACAGCCAGGACGGGACAAATATCCCAATGTAACGTTAGCTGCTTAGCTAGCACGTAGAGCAGCGTTTCAAAACAGGCTTCTTGCTTAAAATGGTCTAGCAAGTCATAGAGACATAATGGCAGCGAGGTTAGACAGCTGGCTACACAGAATTTATACTCACCTAAATAAATGTCACCAAAAGATCCACTTCCAATTTTCCTGCCCAGTCTGTATCGGTTTCCCACTCGGAGCTCCATAGCTGTGATGACACCTACCCAGTAGCTAGCAGTACGGCGATTTCAATTACTGAGAGATCACAACTCAGGTATAAAAACGTGTCCCCTAACAAAAAAATCACTTAGGTTATCCCGACACTCCCTATAATCTGTTTTAAATTACGCTACTCCAACCCCCCCGAACCCCAGACGAAAATTAGGATCCTTCCGGCGAAGCTCAGTTTTCACCATTCCTTTTCTAAAGTACCAGTGAATAAAATACCACAATATTAGCCTTGGATTGAAGCTCAGAGTCTGTATATTATGCTCCTCTGGGTCTTATGATCATTTTGTCCTCCTATGATGAAGATGGGGTTGGATTTTATCACTCTCCCCCTTTTCGTAGCCGATGATCCCAGCTGTCACAGGCCTCCTACCTTCAGAGTATCGCAGAAACGTAACATTGTGACATCACTTCCTCTAGCAACGGTTCGTCAGCACGTGGGCGGGGCTTCGCTGCACAGAAACGGCTACAAACAACACAACAGTGATTTAATAACTCACCTTTATTAAACTCACGTTTAGACTCGGTTTAACCTCGTGCACTATAATTTAGTTTATGTGAATCACTATCATATATACCATGCATTACATTACAGCAGAACATTATGTAGAACTTTATGTAAACGAGAAAACAAGAAGTACTGCAGGACACACGAGGGTGAAACTGTGTTCCTATTTTAATATATTAAGAGACAATATTATTAAGAATATAAATATGTAGGCTATATATTATGTAGTTATAATTATAGCCTTTTTAGGTCACATTAATAATAATCATCTGATCAGAGGGATTAGACACCTGAGTGGTAGATGTTTGTTTGTTTGTTTATTTATTTAGATTTCATGTTAACACAGTTTCTCACAGAGAACACAAGGAACAAGGACGTATATACGAGTGGAATAAAAAGTAAGTAGTCTTGTAGAGTAAGGAATTACTCCGCTCCAAGATGCAGGACTTTAATAGAAAAGAACTGTGAAAACAACCAGGAATAAAAAAATAAATACCCTGTGATAATGAAGAATATTGCAAGACAACTTGATCCATACTGTTAAACCAGTGTAATTTCTTTTACATTTCTGATCAAATAACGTGATATGGTACACAAGCAGGGTCCACCCCAAAGCGATAGCCGCGCCCACTAGCTCGCTGATTGGCTGAGAATATTTCCCCGCAGCCAATTGTGAGGCTGACACATGGCTGATGTTTTTTCAGCTGATTGCGTAACAATCGAGGCACGTGTTGTGCAGCGCGGACGAGCACCAGGCAACAGGCCATTCACTGCAGCTGCTGTTCACAACACTGTATCATCAGAAGAGAACGCTCTAACATTTATCATTCCTAAGAGCATCTAGCTTTCTGCTGTCTCAGAGGAGAAACAGCCCCCTCCTCCACAGTTTCATCTGGGTCCAGCGAGAGGTTGAAGGTGTACAAACTTAAAAATACACACATGCTCTGGTTAGTTAACATGCTTGTTAGCATTATGGAGACATTTCTGCATATGGATGCATAGCTTCCACATCCAGGGTCATGGGACTACTTTGTAATGGACAGATTTTTATCACAGATTTACTGTGGTCAGCAGTATTCTCTGCTGGTTCTCTATCTCTCTCCATCACACATCCCACCACATGATGGTGACGCACATAGCTGAAGACTGTGCGTACAACAAGGTGATGAAACAAATCCACTTAACTCCTGCACAGATGGTTGACTATCCTCAGTATCTACAGTGCTTGACGGTAAAGTCTGAAGACAACCTGTATAAAGCAATTTTTGTGAGCTCTGACCTTTTGGGCTTCAAAGGCTTACAAAATGGTAAATCAAAAATTTCTCCTCTTATTTATCTAAGATAGGTTGATGCTTATGCAAACCATGATTAAACGATTCCTGCCTAACATGTAATTAAAATAAGCCAGTTGTTCCAGTTTAGTCCAAGATGTTGGACTAAAAGATTTATGAGATCCCAAATGCCTTATAGGTGCAGACTTCTGAATGGCAATCCATTACATATTGTAGAATACATGAAACTTGTAATGCATGTGAATGTGTAATTATTCTAAGATTTATAGATTTATATATAACTGGTGGAACTTCAGTCTGGGTGGTTGTCAGTCTTATTGTAACAGCAAAATAACTGTTTTATATACATACTGTACATATATATGTGTGTGTGTGTGTGTGTGTGTGTACAGATATGTTATAATATATTATTATTATTATTATTATTATTATTATTATTATAATGATATGACAATTACAAAAACCATGCCACAGCCATATATTGAGTTTCTGAACTGTTTTCTGTAATGTCATAATGTCACATAAACATAAATGTTTACAAATACCCATCTGTCCAGCCTACAGCATGTTAGCTGAATGAATTATGACTGGTTTTGGTACTTAGAGACTAAAGTGGACCTCAGCAAAACAATAAAAATATGACAATGAATATAAACAATAAACAATAAGGGCCCTGAAGGAGCATGTGCTGCATTGCTCTGAGGAAGAAAAAACATCATTCTTATCAAACACTCTGACGGATTTAAGAAAAATGTGCAGAAAAGATACCGATTGCATTTCAGGATAAACACAATCACTTGTGTGCTAACAAGGACATCTAGTGGACACAACATGGAATAACAACAGCCTGTCTGGCATCAAAGAGGAGAGGAGAGAATAACCTACTGTCCCTGTTTACAAATGAAGAAAACAATAATAATAGGAGTAGTAAATAGTTTAAACATGGTACCAACCCTTTCAAAACACAACAAAGCAGATGGCAGAGTATCATGTTAAACATATAACGTATTATAAGTTATAATGTGTTATGGTCTTAACCACAATGTATTATGTAACTTTCTTACCCACTACTGTGCTGTATAAAGCATAGTAAAGATTAGGACAGCTCCTTGGTTTGTTTACATTAGAAGATGTGGGCTAAATCCAGAGCGCTGGGAAATTCCTCCAAGCGGAAACTGTGACCTCTTATGCTCAAAGTTTCATAAGCAGACACGCTGTTGACATTTCTCTTCTCGGATGTTCACTGAACTATATGTAATGCAGGACAGGGCCGTAGCACACAGCCTTATCAGCTTGCGTGTTAGTTCTAAATGCCCCAGATATTGTCCAAGCATCCTTGCGTAGTACTCCTCGTTTCTCCCAGGCCTCAGTAAACCACAAGGTCCCTGTCAGAGAGCCTTTTGAATCAATCAATGACAGTGAAAAAAACCCTCTGCGGAGAGAAGATAAACATAGAGGACCTGTTTCTGTGGATCTGATCAAAGGAGTCTTTGCCTGATCCTCCATTGCCCTTCCTGTGCTCACCCTGGGACCGGACTGTGCTGTGTGAACACAGTCCATTAATAACATGAATGACCTTAGATGGTCATATCATGCAAACATGTGCTTTAGAATAGGCTCGCCTGATCGGATCTTTTGATAGTTTAGTCTAATATCCCATATATTTGATTTCCTGCCTCCATGAAACATGAAAGCTATTGCTAGTAGTGCTATAGAAAACAATAACAATAAAATGAGATCACATTCACTGTAAACTATATACAATAAGGGCCCTGAAGGAACTTTCAAAGCTGCATTGCTCACTGAGAAGAAAATACATTATGCTTATCAAACTCACTAACAGATTTAGGAATTTTAAGGCAGAAAAATATGAACTGCATTTCAGAATGAAGTATATTAACACCTGTGAGAACGCAAACAAACACAGAGCCTGTAGGCTGACTTTCTGATAGTTTAGTCTAACATCCCATACATATGATTTCTTGCTTCCATTAAACATGAAAGTTATTGCAAGTAATGCTCAGACCAGCAGCAGAACTATATTTCAATGTCAGCCTCGGATAAGAACCATTTATGGTGTTTTCCCCAAATCGCCCGGGGAAAAGCAGAGAAGCAAGTCTGCTCTGTACTGCACAGGTGGTCAGATGTTAATGCGGGATGTTTTTAGTCTTGTTCTGTTTTGTTTGCCTTCCTCTGGCCAAATACCTTAGTGGTTTATATAATTCTACATGGTAATGTCAGCTTCTCTAAAGTGCCCTCCAATCTTATAAAGAGCATCTGGTGTCAACATACAGTGACTGAGGATGAACCCTCCATCTGAGACAAAGACAGTTCAGGAATTAGGCAATTACACGATTAAATGACTAATAGTGATTTCAAGCTAATACAGGATTAGGAAAAGTATGTGGTGTGTATATATTTCACACTTACGCAGACCAGTACGCAGCCACGCAGACCAGTACGCTGTTAAGTGCGAATATCCTGTTCTCTTGAGTTGTTCCTGCTTTTGTTATTGTGCAGATTCAGGAGCTAAGTAGCAGCCATCTCTAAAATAGTCTGGGAATGTGGCATGACAAATTCCCATCTATCTAGCGGCTCTCTATAAACCCCTTAAACTATGAGTTCCCAATCCTTTCAATGGTGGCCCGCTGCCTTGCACTTTTTAGAGTTTTCCCTGTTCCATACATTACAGTTAGCAGTCATGACATCCATGACAATGACCATGGTGGCTCCACACATGGATTCACTGGTCGGCTACACCAAGATAATATCATGACTCGTCACTGAGGGTGATCTGCTGCCATTCTGAGTGACACAGTTTGGCATGACTTTGCAGTCAATGGTGACGATGACGTGGTGTTAAGGGCAGTCATCGTAACGGTCTGCGTGCATGTAGTCCTGCATCATGCAACTGTCTGCCAATGGTACTAGCACTGACAGGCTGACTGGTGGAGGGCATCCCTGCTTGCTGAATATCAACAATTGTGGCTGTTGTGTCAATCAGGTACAGCGATAAGGCCCATCCTTGCTTACTTCACGTGTGCAGCTGCGCATAAAACTTGAATCATTCAGATGTTTCACAATCTCAAACCTACCCACCAAGTTTCATTCCTGCTGGTTAATTCCTTCTGGGTGCAATTACTTGCACATATTCTTTTGTCTGTGAGTGTATTTAGCATACTAAGTACATATTTACATAGTATATATACATAGCACACTTTTAGTATTTTAATAATGAGTGCAAGAAAGTACACTACTTACATTAAGCATGCGTCAGGGTACTTCTTTCTCCTGGGATTACACTTAAACACAAATGTCTATAAATGAGCATAAACAAAGAAGTGTTTAACAAATACAGCAAAAGATGTATCCTGTATCTCTATGAGTAATCCTATAGCTCTTTGTTTTTAGCAGGGGAGATAAGTATAGGGTGAGGTAACAGAGATTATCACAGTATTGTTCATTGCTTACAGTCAAGAGAGCCTGACACTTCCTGAAGAGTGACTGCAGGCTTCCCTCTTACCTTCTTTTACCTTCGTCTAAGAGTGAAGTGAAGGTGCGTGGTGCACCTGTTTGGGGACAGTAAGTCATGGTTCCACAAACCTTCCATTTGGCTCTGTACCTTCTTCCATTCTAGAGTTGTTTAATAATGTTTTTCCTGAGAACTTTAGGAAGCTCCCCTACCTTCACTGTGACTGACACTTTTACTGAAATTTGCATTAGAATTTCTTTTGGCATGAATATAATATACCATAGTATGATGTAATATAGTACTATTGTCACTGTTCAAATAAAAACAAATATAAATACAAATACAAGTTAATGTGAAGCATGATACATGTACATATATCCATGTTTACCTTCAAATATTATAAAGCTAATGTGTTAGTTATGTAGTTGTGACAGCAAAGAACTGAAATGCGAATCTATTAAACTCATCGGTTTCTACATCTCTGTCTCTCTGTCTCTCTCTGTCTCTCTCTGTCTCTCTCTCTCTCTGTCTGTTTCTTACTCCTCCAACATGATTTTATAATTACTCCAAGTTATGTAAGCCCGGAACTGAAGGTTCACA
Organism: Prochilodus magdalenae; assembly: GCA_024036415.1. NCBI lineage: Eukaryota > Metazoa > Chordata > Actinopteri > Characiformes > Prochilodontidae > Prochilodus > Prochilodus magdalenae. The sequence goes on along the minus strand of JAMWET010000797.1, from coordinate 62,715 downwards.
AGTCAAATTTCAGATTTCTCTCTTCCCTTAACTCTTTCTCTCATTCCTTCTTCTCTGATCTTTTTTGCACTTCTGTGTCCTGTCCTCCTCCATTTAGGCCTGTAGGAGCGCTTCTTCTTTTTCTCCTTTGTCCTGTTGTTGTTTTCCTTTCATCCCTCCCTCTTGGCTGTATCTTTGCCCCTCCCTCCGCCCTCCTCCCTTCCTGTATTCGTTCTCCGGCTCCTGATGGCACGCTGTGTTTGGGAGTGCTTGAGGGAGATGTCTCGCATAGCCTGACAGACAAACACACTCTCAAAAGAAGAAAGAGGGAGAGAGAGGGAGAGGGAGCACATTGCCGGCTAACAAATTCCAGCACTCACAGTGCAAAACAAAGAGGATCTCCTAACGAGCATTAGTTTGTGCTGCTCCAACACTAGAGGTAAGTGATCACTTATGGACAATGGATGCAGTTTACAGATAGCCATGAATAAGCATGCACTGGACTGTAGTTTTGGATGCTGGTAGTGGAAGAGTGAGATTCCGTTGCACAGCTGGGGCTATTCTTTGCAACTTGAAGCTGTTCCTTAGTGGGACAAATGAACAAGATTTGCACGGTGATGAGGTAACAGCAAGTCAGTGTGCAAACTCTCCCCAGATGGCACACTGAACCTAATCCATGAAAATATCCCAGCAAGATACTAACCCCAGCATGATTTAAAATTTTCCACATACCACTGCCACTCTCTACTAATCACGCACTTCAACTAGAACACTAATCTAATTCAATGAGAGATCATGACTTTGTATACAGGAAACTCACATGATGCAGAAATCCACAAAGTTGAGCTGTGGTATATCAAACAATGTGTTTATAAGTGCCAGTTCATTATTGCGGAAAAATGATTAACACAGCCACGGGCCAGAGCTGAATCTAGGACGAGAATTCTTTAGGCATGCCATCACAAAGCCCAGTTCAAATTGCTTCATTTCTGGGATAGGTCAGATAGACCCAGAGGATACATGTCAATGACTATCGACTCTCTCAACTCAACCAGCAAGTCAGGATTTTGCAACACCAGAGAAAACCACATATTAAGGATGCAGAGGCAGGTGCAAAAACTTTCTTACACTATTCTAGGAGCCACTTAAACCATCAAACATATGAATCTGACCAAATATACCATCTGGTTGTTTGGAAAAACCTACTGCTGGCTTTGCCTACTGTTTGCAGGGATTGTTCCTAAGGTCAGACCACTGCCGTCAGTGTTGTTTATGTGGGTCAGATGTGTGGCTGACCAGCGCGATTTGCCACGTGGACTTCAAAGGCACCTCACTTACTCTCAGCTCCTCTCTTTCCTTCCAGAGGTATGATTAAAAACCTAATTCTGGCTGCAACCGTCAGCATTAAGAAAATGAAAGCTCTGCATTAAAATAAACATTCTGAATTTACCTTTAACACCGCTGGTGCCATCCAGATTAACTTGCTATAGCACCTTTAATTAGCCCCTCACACATAGCATCAAGCCCAAAAGGGTGTTTTTGTTTTGGCTGTTCAGACAGAATTGCAGCTCTCTACCCCTGAGGAAATCTCCCTCCACCAACAATATGAACTGCCCTGGGCTCTCAAAAGATCCCTAATATAATAAAACAGCTACAAAAAGTAAAAAAAAAAAAAAAAGTTCTCAAGCTTTTCCTAGGCTTTCCAATTACAGTGATGCACTGAACGTCTGCTACTGTTTAGTCATGAGTTGGAAACTTTTGCTGTTACGTACCTTCCCCGCACAATTTACAGACTTGTTGGTACAGGTACGTTACCGAATATTCACTCTGCAAACTGACTGGATTGTTGTGGTTTACCCTCTGTGGGCTTGCAGGTGAGTGAGAAGAGAGATCGTTTGAGGTGGGTAGAGTGTAGGGAGTCTTAAGTCAAACAATAAGACCAGTGCAGGTGCAAGATTTCCACATACCAAACTCCCTTTCACTCTCGAACTGCTTGAGAGCAGCTGTTCAGAACTGTTCCTTTCCAATAGCATCAGAGGATAAGTGTGCACTTGTAGAACAATTCATATCAGTAAGGGTAGGGCTGAAACAGGTGGCGGTGGCGCATACAAGAGCCAGTTCTGGAGCTTTTTCATTAGGTACTTAGAGATACACAGTCCATTACATGCTGCATTCAAGATCACTGTAGCTCATCATTCACTAAGGCAAGGTAAGCTGAATGTGCTGGCTATAGACTGAAAGCAGAGCACCAGGACAGGAAGAAAGTGAGGAGTGAGAGGAAAGACAAGGCAAGTGGGTACTGGTGTGCAGCGGCTGATGAGGGTAATGGTCTGCTATCAGATTGAAACAGTGCATATCCCATGTCTGTGGGTTCTCACAGAGCATACCATGCATATCAAGTGCAAATGAGGGCTTTAACAGTCCATAGCTACTGGTTTAAATTGTGGGTATTCACTGTGGTTGAAAGTAGGCCAAAGCCATAAACAGTAGAGCCGTAATAATGAGACAATGATACATGTTCTTTGTTTTTTAATGTTCAAACTCATAAGGTGTCTACAGAGCTTCTAAAGGGACATGGTGTATTTTTAAGATGCAATATAGTGCACACCATATTAAGCACCAAGTACTTTTGGTCAGCATTAGATATTTTCAGATGAGCACCAACTAATATCTGCTGTGCACCCAATACAAACTAAACTAAACCCAATGCAAATTCCAAAAACGTTGGGTAATAGTAGGTAACAGTAGGTAATAAAAACAGGCAGTGGTTTATAAATATAATTTGAGCTTTATTGGAATCAAAACAGTATTATGATTATTGAGAAGATAGACATTTTACTTAACTTAGTTAATGTTCCAAAAACATCTTTAGCATGAACGGAACCTCCAAAAACCTCTTTATAAGCCAAAATGGCTTTAGGGCTGCCACTTTGCCTAAAAATGCATTAACCGGACAGTGTTGCTCATCTTGCAAGGAATTGAAGTATTTTACCCTCTGCAGTGCAGAATGTAATACAAAAGACTCAGGAACACCTTTGATCTCTCAGACAGCACTGCATTAAAAACTATCATTCTTCTGTAACGAATATTGTAACTGGAATACCTCTGAACTCTTCAGAAAAGCAGTTCTTCACTGTGTCTGTAAAAAGTTAAATAGCTTTTGGAAACAAAGAATGATGTGGGACGAAGGGGAAAAGCATCAGACCAGTTGTTTAAGGAATTCAAAGTGCCAGTGTCATGGGTAACCATAAGTCTCTATTAATGCTAAAGGGTACTGATGCATTTTGAAACATCCTATGCTGCAATCTAGACAACGTCTTTTTCAGGGACCTTGTTGCTTTTTTCAGGAAGACTGTACCAAACCACATCCTGTCTGTGTTACAGCATGGCTTCACAGTAAGAGAGTGCAGGTGCTAGAACGATGCAGATCCTGTGTAGCCCGTCTTCCATTAAAAGTGCTTGAAAACAATATACAACACAGAAGACCCCAGACTGCTGAGGAGTTGGAAACAAGTGGTAAACTGACACTCATTTTCTTAGGCCATTTCAGGCTGCTTTTAAGATCACTGTACTGCAGTGTGGCTCGGGTTGGAATATGAAGCATTGTGTGGTTTTCTTTAAATGGAAAATATATTGTTCTTGGAATTGGGCTTGTATTATTCAGGGCTCACCAATTAAGATCTGGTGCACACTTGATAATATCTGGTGCTCACCTGACACTGTTTAATGAGCACAAGCTATGTAGTTTTATTTTAATGTTAATAAACAAGATCACACTAGTGAGCTTAGAAGTTGCGAACAATTTGCAGGCCATGCAAGACCACACTAATGACCAAAGAATACATCAACACACATCAAGAATGCTCTTCAATGTAGTGTCAACCATGTAGTTTATAAGACCATGAAAATCATGGTCGTGGAGAACAGAAAAGCTAGACTGAGGTTTTCTAAAAAAGCACATAAAAGGCTACAGAATAATATAGATAGTTGAGATAGAAATTAACCAGTAACTCTGCCATGAAATGAGGAGAGTATGAATAAATACTGTACCTCAAAAGTGTCACCTTTTAGCAGAACAGTAACCTGAAACAAGCTGTCAAACCAACTATGGTGTGCTTTAGGGACAAAAAATAGAATGCTATTGATTGGTCAAGACACAAACAGAACCTCGCTGAGCAGCACTTCATTTACAGCTCACTTACAGTCAAATCCCCAGAACAAACAGGAACTGAATATGGATGCATTACAAGCCTGGCAGAGCATCAGCAGAGAAGATGGGTCACATGTTTGGGCCATAGGCTTCAAGCAGGCATCAATTTCAAAGGATATGAATTCAAATTCCTAATAGGTTCTAAAATTATTTGCAAACACGTACAGCGCAGTTTTGTTTGAGATTACGCTAAGCTTTGTCCATTCACTCAAAGTCTTTGTTGAAGTTTGTAGAAGTGTCCGTTCTATCGATTTAAATATCATCAAATTAAAGCTGAGAGCTTGCACTTGAACCTCAAGTTCCATGTTCAAGTTCAAATCTAATATGCTGGAGTACAAAGCCAAAACAAAAGCTGTGTAACAGTTCAGTCATTTCCAGACACGTAGCTGATTTTCCACCAAACTTACAGGAATGAAACCAGGGCCTTTTCCTCAGTTAAAGGAGAGAATAGAGCACTGACCTCAAAAGAGAAATGAAAGGTTTTGTCAGGTGCCAGCAGCTGCAAAAGTTTAGAAAGTCATTAAGTTGTACCTTTAGAGTCATTCACCAGAGACTTGACCCCTAACCAAACTTCTAAACAGAGTCAAAGAGAACTGGCTAACACCTATCCCACTACTAGGTACTCTACAGACTTTAAAAGTGTTCTTTTCACACCATGTAAATCAAGAGTCAGGCAGTCTAAACCTACCGCAGTTGTGCCTTAGAGGACAGACAAGTCGACACAGGCCTATATGCCATTATATAGGGAGACATTGAAGAACAAAGCAGATCAGCAAACAGTAATTAAGTTCCATTGTGATGAAATCTACAATGTTGGTAATAATATCAGTGGATATCTTGAAACTGTGAAAGAATAAGAGATCTGAAGGCACGCAACGCAGGCATGAAGCTCAAAGGCATTTTACCCTTCCTTTGTAGACATTTCTGGCCTTCATGAAAAAGAGAAAGCTAGAAAAACGCTTTTTCCCCTTTTTTGTTTCATTCTCTTGTTGGATCACATCTCTCAGAATCAACACAGTAGAAGGTGAAGGTGGTGCCAGATGATCTGAGGAGAAGCAGTGGGATGCTAATGATTTGGAGCATGGCGTTCCCTGGAGAAGGAAAAAGCAATAACACTTTGGGCTTATGTAATGCACTCACAGTCAGCTCAGAGCAGATGTTGATAGAGCTGAGCTAACTTTTTGGCTGAGGCGAAGGCGCCGCTGAACGACTGCTACACAGAGTAAACACGGCCTTAAGACCTTGACATCCGCAGGAAGCAGAGAGAATTTCAACCAATGCTATCAGATTTGAATGACCATGGAAAGCAGGGACAAACAAACAAGGGATACAAGATGTAGACCACGAGAAAAGACTAACAACATAACATACACACTCAGAGGAGCTCTATCCGGGCTAACTGTGGGGAGATTATAGATGCAGACCTGCACCACTCATCTGCCTAGTGAGTAGCAAGAGAAGGTCAGAGAAAACTCAAGTGAGCACATCAAAAGATTACTGAGGGATTAGAGCCCCCCATAAAAAACCTTTGAACCCTTTACAGGTTTTTCCATCCTTCTGCATCTTTAAGACCATGCGTTTAGACACCATATAGAGTGGTTTATTTCAAACACAATGGGATGCAGTACAGTGTGACTGGATTATAGGTGTTTGTTCACCAAGTCACATGCTTGCAGAAGACTGAAGAATGTAGTTTGATCTGTGTTCATGAAAACACTTTCAGCTGTCAGGCTCATGACAATGTGTTCAGTGTTGTTTCAGCTGGAACTGGTGTTTCTGTTTCAGAGTCGATGGCCATATCTAGATAAGACTGTGCTGAGGAATATTATGTTACACAGAGAGGATGTATATAGAATAGAGACATCTAATGAAAAATCTTATGCTATGTTGTAATGCAGTCCTTGCTCTCCTAGCCCACTGTCCACTGAGGATCATCATCTCTAAATGTTATATCTAAATATTGTTTCATTTTTAAGAAATTATTAAGAATAACACCAGTAATTATAGTAACAACAATAACAACAAAAAAAGTAAATTTTCTGCCGATTGATTGTGCCGTTTAGTATGGATGTAAATTAGATACTGAGGTCAGTATGGCTGTGGATTAAAGACTGAAGGATGAATAAACACTACATAGAGGAGTGCAGGCCAGTATGCCTGTTGTTTAGTCACAGAGAGGAGTGCAGGTTAGTATGGCTGTGGATTAGACAGATAAAGGAGTGTGGGTCAGTGACTTTAGATTACACACATGGATGAGGATTGGGAGTCAGTGACTGTGGGTTAGATACTTAGATTAGTGAGGGTCAGTATGGCTGTGGATTAGACAGATGGAGGAGTGAGGGTCAGTATGACTGTGGATTAGACAGATGGAGGAGTGAGGGTCAGTATGACTGTGGATTAGCAGTAACAGAGTACATACAGTTTGTGTGGGGGAAAAATGAATAGGACTTTAAAGGAACAATGAACGTTAAAGGGAAAAAAAGAAACAGATGAGTGCAGGCCAGAGAAATACTAAGCTTGTGCTCAGGCTCTTGCCCTGGGTAGCTTCTTTCTGATGAGCAGTAGTTGGTAGAGCCACATTTGTGCCCCATTCATACTGGGAAAACTGGTAATTTAACAAATAATGTGCAAAAATCGTATGTCAGATCAAACAGCTGTATACACACCATTCCTGATCAGACCGAACATTCTAATAAAAACTAAAACACAAACTTAAAATAACATGACAACTTAAGTCCTTCATCGTTACTGCTTCTTTAAGCAACTTTAAACTGACCTAAAGTAAAAGATGTTACATGGAAATGCCCTTTTGGCAAATTCCACAGGTGAGTATGGTAAGAAAGCAGATAATCAGTCATTATATCTAGAGTGTTTCTCATTTCTGCTAAAAGTTTCAATAGAGTTTAGCAAATCCAATAAAAGCCAATAAATTCCTTTTTTATATTAAAATGCAACGTGGCACATCAACGCTACCGCTTTACTGCTTTACTTGACCTACTATCAACAGAGTCAAAGTGTGTCATTTGCTTAGTCTCTAAATGGAGACCTGCCCTCATCAGCAGCCGTCTGCACAGCTGGAGACAGTTACAGTTGTGTCCTGTGTGGAGTAATTTTCCATTTCTTCCTGCTCAGGACAGTAATGCAGGTTACTGACGTGTGTTATACCGCGAAACATTATGTAAACTTCCCCACATTACTTAATTTGTCCACAGACTGGTCTCCTCTAAAACAGTGTCAGTGTTCCTCATTGAGAAATTAGGTTAACCTGAAAGCAAAGGCAGTTGGAGAGCATCTGTTTCAGTGAGTCAGTTTGGAAGGGCCTTTTTGTCAGATTCCTTTGGAAGCAATAAATTGTTCCATGCATATGAACATCCTAATCAAGTTAACCGATTTCCTGTGCACATAAAAGGTGGCTATGTAAGTACTGGCAACCTGACATTCCATTGTTAGAAGATGCTTGCAAATGCTTGTTCCTATGACTTCCTACCACATTAGGCCAATGCCATATGGTGCACTAAATGCACCGGATCTCAGTGTAATTTACTGTCACTGTTCCGCAGAAATGTGGCCCAGCACAGGGCTTTGTTCAGTGGCATATTCACTCATGCAAATTCTGCACATAAAGCCCTTTAAACAGCTTCGACTTCACAGGGCCTGGGCTGCCTTTTCCTCAAAACAGTTTCTCAAGCGCACAAATCTGCTTTGAAACGGCACATCAGAAAGGATCAAATGTAGGGAATTGACCTTAGGTTAATTGCCACTATGCAAACAATTACTGGAGTGGAGAGGTAGCAGCGAGTGGAATCTCGATTAGGCCTCAGATGAAGCAGATAAAGAGATCCAGTCGTGTAATTGTCAGGGCTAGTCGATCAATCAGCCAAAAACGTCTGTCAGGGGTTTTTATCCACAAGGTTACAAGGCCTGTTTGAAAGGTCCTCATGAGTCTCTTCTTCATTTCGGATGAGGATATGACTCAGAACTTGTATTTGCTTGTTTACATAGCACAGAAAGATGGGACCGAAAAACAAAACTAGATGAAACGTGAAGATGGATACTGTTTTTACACTGAATAAAATCCTCCCGCACTGTTTGTTTCTGTGTGTGGAGCCACTAAACACTTTCGTCTGGGCACCCCAAGCTGTGCTGAAGTCAACATTGTACCAGTGCTGCACATTTGGGAAAAATAAAGTGCTTTCACCCACAATATTGCTAGCTTTGGGCTATTTCACCCCATGCCGAGACCGTTCTTTGTCCTACGACATTAATCATGCATGAACACTCAGCCCATACATGATAATTGGTATTGAATCACATGATCAGTTTAAGTGAAAGACTACACCTCAACTCAGTCTAACATGGTAATCCACACCTTGTGACCCAGACAACACATTGCACGAGGCCTACAACTATGTCTCATGTGACCATGTGTGCCAAGGAGCCCATGTCCAATGCAATCAATGGTGTTAGCCACAGCTTTGCCACTGCTCTTAAAGCTTTCAAAACTGTCTTCAGTGTTATTTCAACTTTGCTCATTTGGCTTAATTAAAAAGTGTCTGGTCTAAATCAAGGATGAATCATTAGTCTAGCATGGCAGGAAATTTGGCACTTGAGCACTGCAATGTTTTCCTGGTGCAGTTTTAAGTTGAAAAAGAACAGATAATAATAGAAATGTAATGTGTCCCAAAAGAACATCCAAAGCCACTTTAACCAGACCCAGGAAGATTTTTGACCCTCTCTGGAATAGTTTGGATGTCTGTACCATAATTACCGTCACTGTTATTTGGATGAAAAGCTGCTGTGCATAAACAATGTCACCCAAGGCTTCAGAATGACTGCACTTAAAATATTTGGTCACAATTCAGTCACTTCCAAGGGTTGCAAACACTATTACTGACCCTCAAGTGCTTATTTCAGATGACGCACGTGTATGGTGGTCGTGGGATGCCCCTGCCGGTGGTGAGTGTGGGACTACTGGTGCTGGTGTGTGCCAAGTGGGCTGAGCCATACAGGACACCTCACCCAGAGAGAGACGAGGAAAGATATGATCCCAGAGAATACCGCCAAGAAACAGACTACCACAGAGACAACAGGTACCATGCATTTTATATAATCATTCACAAGAGAAGACTATGAGCTGCATGTCTTGCAATTCAGAGACCAAATGGATCAATCCAGTTCTGAAATCTAAGGCAGGTTCTAAGGCAGGTTCTAAATTGTAAACACCCCTTACATACACTAGCATATACATCAGGTGAACCGTGTCAACACATAAAATGATTAAACACCTTTGTGGAACAACCTCTTCCTCTGACAATGTCTGGCAATCATAACCTGCTTCAAATGAACTACATTGTTTGGTTGCAGAATTATTTATTGCTATTAAATTAATTAATTAACAAATTATTTAGCAAACACCAGTATGATGATTCATGTTTGTATGTTGATGTTCCCTTAGCATGCAATAACACGTGAAAGAAGTGCTATTATAGGTACAGCTGATTGCATTGTGTTACTACTGCATGCTAAGGAAGCTGATGACAAAGATTTGGCAATCAGTTTTTTGTCTCCTGCAGTGACGGCAGGAGAACAGAGTGCCGGCGATGTTGTGACCCAATGGAGGAGCCACCTCAGTATGGTAGCACTTACCCACAATACCAGGTGGTTCCACAAATAAACATCACTATTCTCAAAGGTATAAAATTCATGCCTAGTAATTATACCTTGTTTAACTTTCTGGACTGGTGCAAGAACTAAAAATATAGTGTATGACTGCAGTGTAACTGCAAAATGCATTGTCTGCTTTAAACCATGTTTCCCAGCTAGCTAAGTGGATGGATCTAGCACAGGATATTGTTTGTAGAGCTATGCTGAAAAGCTCTGTGTTCATGTAAAAATAGAGCTTCAGCCTGTGTAATTTCAACACTCATGGTGAAACCCACAAAGAATAGGGGACAATAAGTCAGAGTGTGACTGGTTTTACAGGACCCTTAAAGAGAAAATGGACACTTTGTTGTCCAGAAACTCTCTGGCAGAGCCGAGCAGTTTTGTTAAGGTCATTGGAAGAGATAAACTATAGGGCTCATAAGAAGTTTAGTTTAAGTCCTGTGTGCATTCTGAGTACAACAGGTAACATTGCACACGAATGCTCTGATGGATCCATAACCTAAAAAGTAACATTTAATTGAAACTACTCCTGAGGCCTGTTAAATAAAGAGTTTGATAAAAAAAAATCTAATTATCTCAGACTCCAAATGTACCCTATCATCTAACTTTAATCATCTATGGTGTCTGAATTTAGCTTCTTTAGTTCTTTACTGAAGTTATGAGGTTAAGGTAGCTAACATTCAATAGAAGCTCATATCTAACTAATTAGCATTGTGCAAACTGCAGGCCTTTATGTGGTTTGTGAGACTATATAACCTACTGTTATCTACAGAAATGTATAAAAGTACTCTGTGTAGAAGATAGCAGAAACCACATTTATTTTAATAGATAATGCCATTTAATATAAGACATGCAGCCATTTAGAAATACAGTTAACACAATTCTACATTCTTAGCTAGTCTTGCAGTTCCATTGTAAAACTAAAGTGATTATGTCGCCTCTGTGTCAGACTAAAGAAGTACACCACCAATTTGAGGTAAGCAGTAAGTTCTTGTTTTTCACCAAACTGTTCCTTCATTCTGACTTATTTCAGGGGAAAAGGGAGAAAATGGACAGCGAGGGCCCTATGGTAAAGCAGGCAAAAGTGGGCAGGCAGGTGCAAGAGGACCACAAGGTTTGAAAGGCACGAAGGGCAGCATAGGAACTCCAGGAGAACCCTGCAAGTCCTACTATGCTGCTTTCTCTGTGGGACGCAAGAAGGCCCTGCACAGCAACGACTACTATCAAACCTTGGTATTCGACACTGAGTTAGTCAATCTGTATGGCCACTTCAACATGTTCACTGGAAAGTTCTTCTGTTATGTGCCAGGGATTTACTACTTCAGCCTGAACGTGCACACATGGAACCAGAAGGAGACGTATCTGCACGTGATGAAGAACGAGCAGGAGATGGCCATCTTGTACGCCCAGCCCAGTGATCGCTCCATCATGCAGAGTCAAAGCCTGATGCTGGAGCTGGAGAGAGACGACGAGGTGTGGGTGCGGCTGTTTAAGGGTGAGAGGGAAAACGCTGTCTTCAGTGATGACTTCGACACTTACATCACATTCAGTGGCCACCTCATCAAAGCCAAGAGTGAGGGCTAGCGGACCTCTGAAACATGTCTATAGGCATAAACCACATCCACGTATATATTTACATTGGTCGACTGAAAATAGCATTTTGATGCTTACTTTTTGTATCATTTATATCGGTCGTGTAGTAGGCTATATTAAAGAACCTTTTCGATTAATGTAACAATAATATCTCCCACTCTGAAGATATATGAACAGAAACACACAAAGATATATCAGGGACTCTGCAAGCATAAAGTTGAACAAGGACAAAGCCAAACTCCAAACTATGGCTTTAAGACTTTCATTATGTCCATACATACTGTATGCTTGTAAAAAGTGAGTGGTACTGCTGTGGTGCGGTGGTTGTCATTGAATGACAAATTCCATTTTGCCTGGAAGCTGGAAGTTTGGAACTGATTTTGCTTTACTGGATAAATGCATATTTAAAAATATTAAATGTCTATACATCTTAATGTAATGTGCAAAGGTCAGAGACCACCCTTCATTTATTTAACCTAGATTCAAAATAATTTACGTTAAATTAAGTTTCATTCAAGTTTTACTTTTTAATTTTTATTTTTACTTTTTTAGAAATTATTCATTTTTAGAAGCATTTGGATTTAAATTCCACTCTTGATCTCTAAAAAAAAATAAAATAAATAACAAGTGTTTCTCTCTAGGCTTTTAAAGAAGCTGCAGGTGTTCTCAGAACAATGTACTGGCCACCTATCCAGACCTCAACATTACTTAATGTGATGAAATAAAAACTGAAAAATCCCCAAATACTAAATACTGAAAAGAAAAATAACTGATGCTTCTGTGATTTTCCGTTAGATATGTATTCTATTAATTATCAACTTATACTTTTATTTAGAGTGACATTTAACCTATTAGCTCATTTTTAATGATCACAATTTTATTTCTGGGGTCTACTAAAATATATTTCCATGTGCATCCCAATTGTCTGAAACACTTTGTTTTGTATCTTTAGGCCTTTTAGTGAGCACAGTGTGCTCTGATTGGTCAGAATATACACTCTGTTCCGATTGATCAACTGCCAGTGTGACATTCTGCTGAAGTTCTGCCCCCCCACACCACTGTGGCTATTTTTACAATGGTGTCCGTTCTGCCATGTCAGGTTGAGCCTGAGCCTGATGTCACCTTGTGACAGAAAAAAATGTTGGAATTACAACAAGGTGTTTCCAGCAGCTGAGAAAAGTGGCTTCTGTAGGACAGAGATTCTCCCTCCGACGTGTACTTGGGCTTAATAACGGAAGACTTTATAGACTGTTTACATGCACAAGTGGGACTTAAATACACAGAAGCTCAAAAAAAAAAAAACATAACACAGTAAAGGAAGGGGAAAACCAGAAAAGCACAATAGGTGCTCTTCAATCAAAAATGAAGGGTGGCCACTGACTTTTGTACCCTGAAGTATATCTATAAAAACTGAGCTTTTAAAAAAGCGTATCAATGAAAGGTACTTTTAGCTTCAAAATGTGCTAAACAGGAGATCTCAAATCAGATTTTGAACTAATTTAAAAAAATCTAAAACAATTTAGCACACGCAAACACTCTTCCAGTCGTCACTGCGTGTGCTTGCTGCATCATCTTGCACTAGTCTATTGAATATGCTATGGTGAAGTGTCAATAGAAAAAGGTGCTTTGATCAACGACGATACAGATTGATGGTGCTGTTGAACATTTGAAATATGCACATATTCTATTTTCTACAACAACGTATTTTTGTATTCTCAGAATTGTTATGTTTACAGTGTCTGTAAGCCTGTAAGGGACCTGGATTTAAATAATAAATAAAAGCACAGTCATAGTGTTTTGAACTGGGATCAAAAGCAATGGGTAATGGGAATCACTGATAAGACCTAATCAGGGACATCGACGGGTTTGTTATTACAGTGTTTACTGAATTGTTCATTAAATGAATTAAACTATAGTAGATGACGTTGACCTTGCGTGAACTGTGATCTGTCCGTCCACGGAACTCTACAGGAATTACTTAAGAGCGGAGAAAGAGTGGCCTCATGAGGAAGCACTTTTATTGTCAGCAGCTGTAAATGTTCTTTTGTCCCCCTTTCTGATTTTAAAGGAAAGTGACTCCATGCGTTACAGGCCAGTATTTTTTGCAGTAAATAGAGCATCCAAAAGATTTGTATACACAAATGATGTACAAATTTATATGACACAGACATATCCAATAAAAAGCAATACTGGAAACAGTTTAATGTGGGGATTTTTTGCATAACAGGGTGTGCATGGCATGTGTGGGTGTGTCATTATTTCCAGTGGCCTGGTTGGACTCAAAAAGTGTACTTGGAATTTTCTGGGCTGAGCTGTGTGTGGAACTAGGGCTGGTCCAAATCCTTCACACTCCGTTCCCTCAGAGCCCAGCACACACATACCTCTCAACATACTTTGAGCCCTATTTAAGCAGCAGACGTTCACCTCTGACCTTAACTGCTGTGCATACACTACAGTAGCTTTATTCCCGCCATTATCTGTGACAGATTGATTATAGCCATTAATGCTCTTTGTTAACTTGTGCGGCACTCTCACTCCGAGTTTTACGATGGTCATTAAGACATATATTATGATGTATCACAGTCAAGCATGTAATGTGATGAGTTTTAGAGAATGTGGGTAAACAGAGCGCTGATGCAGTCCAGATGTCCCTGCTGTGTCTAATATGATCTGCTAAATACTGCAGTTCCGTATATGGACCTGAACCTGGCAGAACATAATTTTAATAGAACCACTGGAACCTTTGCTCTAAAAAAGGTTCATCAGTTTTTTAACCTCCTTTGTGCTTTTACAAATCATAATGTGTGCTGCAGAGATACTTTTTATGGTCTGTAGAAGGACTCTGTCACCCTCTTGTGGTTACTAAACTGGTGACAACATGTTTTTGCTGAATGGTCATCTTTCATCTGTAGCTGCCGATAGTGAAGCACCTGTGCACACCTGAACTTTAAAAACATTACATAGTGCTGTGCAAAAGTCAGAGACCACCCCTTAATGATTACATTTTAAAGCAGTCATGAAGTACAAGTTGTCAATAAATCTGGATGGACAGTATTCTACCTTTGCATAGTTCAGTTTTAGATTTTGATTGTATTTTCCCAAACTCATTTAGTGGTGTTGAGATCTGGACTCCAGGGGTGGTCAGGTTGTTTTTTTGAGAACACCAGAAGCTTTCTTTTATTTGCAACCTTTCTGTTTTATTCTTACAGAGGAAGTATGGACAGAAACACACAGGGATGTTTTCAGAACAGAAGCAAGTCTTGATCTTGACTTTCTCCTATCCTTGAAAGATGAAAGCTTTAAAACACTATGTAGGATTTGGGGATTTGGGGACCTCTCTGGTGTAAAACAACTTTTTGCTTCACAAGAGGACTTTTGTGAACACAATGAAAGCGCATTCAAGGAGAACTTTATTAGTATGATGTTGATTTTTCATTTGACACCTAAACATCAGTTAAACTTTCTATTTGAGCAGTGTGCAAAATATCCCCTGGTATTCAGTCCACGTAGGCTGGCCATCCCAGAGTTGGTTGACTGTTTACTCTATGATCATAGCGATGCTGAATATGTTTGCTTTAAGAATTCTTCTTCTGCTCGTTTCTAGTTTGTTAATACCATCTTCCACACATTTGTTGAGATTTTACAAACCTATGCACAATGTTGGAGTTTGTTTTCAGGGACACTCCTGACGGTTTTGGTGGTCTACTAGGCCTGGCAGTTATTAGAACTCCCATTTAATTACAACTTTTGATGTTTAAACCTGGAAACCTATTTTTTACCTTCTTTCCTTGGACTTCTCCTAGTTTCATTGTTTTACACTGAATTCCATGAAGAAAAAACATCCTGAAAACTAACTTGAACTTCATGCCGTTTTGTCTGGAAAGTAAACTGTTGTTACTGACTTTAGCAGAGCTCTGGTGCAATATTGGAGACTGTTCATATCACAATACCATTCACAGATATTACTATTAGCTGTGCCAGCAGGGCAACTGCACAAAGGTCTTTAGTGCAGAACACCCTCAAGGCTGGATTCAGATCAACATTGGCCCCTAGGTACTGACGTTGTACGTTCCCTCTCAGTCTAACTAGGCAGGCACGTTTATGACCTTTAACCTAGCTTTGATGACTGTAATTGAAGGTGGACACTTGCTTTGACATTTTGACAAAGCCTATTTAAAGAAGTAGCAGATTTGCAAACCATTGATGGAACTAATGGAGTCACATTTATAACGTAAGCTGAGCATTTGAAACAGCAACAGATGCTAAGCAGTGATTTACTAACTGACTGGCCAGAAATACAATGACAACACTCACAGAACTCTTCATTTAGAAAGTTTCTTTCTCTTAATACACACAGTTTTATTAACCTATTCCACTATTGATTGGGTGGGCCTGTGATCAATCTGAGCCTAACTGTGGCTTGGAGCCTAAAAATCAGATAAGCTATTCATTTTATTTAGATCCATTGGCAACAGTTGTTTTCAAAGGCACATCTTGCACCTCAGCTATCCAAAGTAAGTGCAGCACTTTCTTGCTACCAATTGCAGCAACAGTTACCCTCCACCTAATAGGTGTTAGCGTACTGGTCACTGTGAGGAGATGGACTTGCTGTATTTTCCAATATGATCCCTGCAACTACCACTTCTGCCTGGGCATCTGTGATTGTTGACCCTGTGTCCAACTCCTTCAATGTTGACATTTGCACCACTTTACCCACATAAGCTAACTGTTCATTTGCTAGCAATGCTATTCTTATTTGACACCATTCTTTACTGCTCATACACATCTTAAATCAACATGCAAAACATTTCTTGAACACACTACCTTATTTTATAGTATGTATTTATTAGGATGATAGTTACATCATTGGTCCATTTTTGCTGTTGTTGCATTGACAACATAGGACAAGTTGACATATTGCCATAAGGAGGGAGCCCCAATCCTATAATCATATATTCGTATAATCATATCAGCTATACTTGGCTCACTTCCAAGAACATGATGAACAAAATCAACCATGATGGTTTTCTGTAATGTTAATTAGCAATATATGCTATAGACCACATGGCATTACCTAAGAGGCTGAAAATACCTTAAATCACCTTGATTTTCAACCATCTTCCAGAGCCTACATGAAAAGAGATTCCTATACCATTTATGGAGAAAAATCCTGGATCAAAGGCCCTTTTGACACACAGCATTTCCCACAGGCTGTCTTTGTGGTCTGTCTAAACTTGACTTGAAGATTACATAGAACATTACATATTTCTTTGGTAGGCCAATCTTCCACTAGGTACTGAAACCACTGCCCATTGTCAGGTCAGGATTTTAATTAACATTAAACAAGACTTAGATTGAAAACCTAAAGGTAGCTGGTCAAGTTGCAGCTGGTCAAGATAATGTAAAGACATGCCAGGCAGTAGTTTCGGTGTCCAGTCCATTAAAACCAGGTGCTGATGTGAGCTTCTCTCCTGATGAGCCTTTATCTACATGATAATGGGCCATCAAATGGGATAAAGGGGCCCAAAAGCATGTTTGCTCTACAAGCAGGCTTTTTCTGCAGACTCGACAACACAGGCCCACTTTCCAGTGCTTTTAGCTCCCTTTTAGGTGTCTTCCGAGAGCGCTTTTCGTTTAAGCCTGTTAAGCTAATGCTAACTCTGCGCATCTGTGCTACTGATCCTCTTTGACAGAGAGAGAGAGATGAATCAGATGCTGGGTGGTGATAGCAGTGGAAGTTACTGCTTGGCCAGCTCTATGGTGAGCAAATTTATGTTTGGCTTCTGGTCTTGGCTCTCCTACAGCCTCTCAAATTAGATTTTCAGTGCAAGCCCTGGAGCACTGCCACTTAGCCACTAGCAAGAATGAGCTGCAAATGTTACATAGGAAAAGCAAAAAAGGAAAAGGACATATTTCTCTGTGATTCTTTGTCTTGTTTCTTTGATGAAGATATGTCATTTCATTTTTAAACTTTTACTAGCATGCCAAGATGAAAGGCGGTATAAATAAGGCATCAAGCTGTACAAGCAGCTCTGAGAAAAAATAAAAAAGGTCATCAGCACAATGCAATGCACAGTGTGCAATGACTGGAAACACTGATGGTTTTGCTGAATGGAGCACATACATGCTGATCAGTCAGAAATCATTTCCTGTGATTTAAAACTGGATTAGTTTTACCAGAAGAGATTCAGTAATGGGATTTGTGTGCAATTTAACTGGCCGATTAGTAAGAGTTCAGGGATCTCTGTAATGTTTCCCAAAGCTTGGAAAATGTTCATGGCACAGACAATTACTGCATTATGTGACAGGCGACACACTTCTGAACACATCACCTAGGACGAGGTAGGAGACACATACTTTACATCTTATATCTGTGTGTGGTGATGGCCCTTACCAACAGCAATTACAAATAAACATTTTAAAATCATCTATCTGCTACACAGTGGGATCACTGCTCTTGAACAGGGATAGAGACTAATGTGGTGTTATAGCATGCCTGGTTATGATGATGCTTTGTTCATACCTAGCTTGGCTGTATTTAGATCTAAAAGCATTTGCAGCATTTATGTCATTTTATGGCATAAAAGTATGGCATGTTAATTCTTACAGGTTATGCTTTAGAATAGGTTGGTTAGGCTTTGTGTGTAGTGATTTAGAATTAATGTCACACAGTTTTATATCTTTATTCATAAACCAGGGTGAGATTTTTAAGCAGGTCACGACTCTGTAAAAGAGCATATTGTCCTCTGTTGGAAATCAAATCAACATAAAACTTTGCTACGGCCACAAACCTTAAGCTTGTTTTATGCACCCTCCATAATGCCTTACATTGCTGTGATGTCAATTTGGGATCCCAGAATCTGGGAAATTATATAAGGTAATTCACTTCGGAATCAGTACTTAACGGACTAAAGACATGGCACTAATAGATTAAAATAATCACAGCTCTCATCTCAATTTCAACATATCCGTAAGTCTCTGAGGGGCATACATGGGAGCTCTAGCTGATTTGAAACTGGAAAATTAAGTGATGAAGAAAGTGAATTGCAAACCCTGCCAGATCAAAGTGGTTTCCCAGTTTTCCCAATAGAAGTATATCTCAAGCACTGCTAATTTAGCATTTCTTCAGTTTAGGGCCTATGCACTTCTATGCCCTTTATACAGAGGTGTACAAAGTACACAAACCATGTACTTGAGATAAAAATATTCCTCCAGTAAAAGTAGAAGCTCCTCCTTTGATACCTCCACTTCAATAAAAAAAGTATTTACCTTTAAATCTTCAGTATGGAAAGAGAAAGTTATCGTTTCTATAGGAAGACTCACTTAATCAACTCATTGTGATTGAAAAGACTCTAGTGTCACTGTCTCCACCAATCTTTTAATAGAAGGTCATTAATTAGTCTGACACTGATGTCTATTAAAGTGATCGGAAGCACAAAGCACTGAAGGAGAAACTCTCTATTGGGTAGAACCAAGCTCTGTTTAACAGGCCAAAACAAGTTCAAAACAAGGTGACCACCGTACTGCGATTGGTGGGCTCACTTTATGCTTCCTTTGTTTTGACCTGTATGGTTTTTACTCATTTTGACCTGTTATGTCACACAAAATGGAAATGCTTCAGTAAATACACAGAAAAAACAACTTTAGTACAGTAACTACCTGCATTTACTGAGTTACCGTCCACCTCTGGCCTTATACGATATTATTCTGATTCTCAAACGTCCTCCAATTACTTAATCTATATACAGTGGATCCATATTGGAAATGAGTTGGTGTTTACTGTGTTCTGTGAAGTTCTCTGTGGCCAGCTGTGTGCTCTCTCAGGTTTACACAATGTCAGTCCAAGGTTTCAACATGTAATTCTTTTGGTTTATTTGTTCCCTAGACTGCGTTTGCTCGCTGTGTTATTGAGCGTGCTGACTTATCTCCAGTCATCTGAGATCATCTGACCTTCTCCTGCATGAAGCTTCCTGCCGTTTCACGCACTCACCCAGTCTCCTCACCTCTTCTCCCTCTGACACAGGGCTGTGTTTTTCTGCGTTTCGCTTGCCCTCCTGCCACTGAACTCGGCAGTCTGCGATGCCTCTTGGTGACCCCGCTGCCTCTCTGCTTCACTGCTAGTCTCGCTCTGTGAGGCTCTCTGTCTCTCTGAGGCTTTACTGCTGCCACCGAGTGCGAAGAGGAAAAAAAGAGGAAAATAGCAAGAGGTGCGAGAGCTAAAAGCTCAGTGAGAAAGCCAGCAAAACGGTCCAGCTGTAACCTATTTCCATCACTCTCCACCCATATAACAGCCATTACCCCTCCCCAGGCCCACCAGAAGATGAGCTAAGCACTTTTCAGAGGAGAGAGGACAATTTGTGCTCGCTGGAGTGGCTCACCTGTCGACAGCTAGTCCTTGAAGTCCTTCGCTGGTGTGCTGGCATCTGTTTTCAGGGGCTGCCGAGTGCTATCAATTCCCCACTCGCTCAGGCTAGGCTTGTGTGAAGGGACTGGAACTGCTTTAGGAAGCGTTTCTCCAGTCACTCTGCAGGCACTGAGCTGCACTCCACCGGTTCACCATTTCGCCTTTCTAAGGCTTTCAGCGAACTCAGCTAGAGGAGGATAGAAGGGCAGAATATCTTTTGGTCCTGTCTTGGTTATCTTCTGTTTTCACAGCTACTGAATAAGCTGTAATGCAGTATATGCTTAAATGCCACTTTGCCACTGAGACAGAAACCCAAAATAGGCTATACCTTGAGTTTACACTGTCACTGTTATATCATAACTTTATTTATTTACTGTCCCATCATCTGCACTTTATATAGTGTGAACAGTTAGAGGTGAATGCACCAATAGAAATGTTTATTATTTGTATTTATTTATATTAATCGTTATAATTTATTATTTGCAATAAAATATACATGTACATAAAAGTAGGGGTTATCAAAGTGTTCTGCCTCAAGGCCCACCTGATAATAACTACAAAGTATAGTGGCCCACCAGAAAACTAGAATCAGCTTTTATAAATGCGATTTCTCTAAGAAATGTGGGTAAAGAATAATTATGATATGTCCAAATTAAAACAGGTGAGCACCCCAAGAAACTTCTCCAACAGTGGCTAGACAGGGGCTATGTGCTCTACAACTTGCTGCTACTGTGACGTTTTTATTTGTGTGTGTATATTAATATACTTAATATACAGGGATATGGTTATATAAGATCTTAATGGCCCAGTACAAGCTACTGCCTTCATCTGAGTACCACTCCATGGCCCACTACAAGGTCCTTTATGGCCCACAGGTTGAGAAACTGTGCATTAAGTAATAGCTCACTTAAAAACATTCCCCTTACCCCAATGTAGTCAACTGGCCAGAACAAACTTTGTTTCCTCACATTTAATACTTTAAGTTTGCTCTGGAACCCCAAGGCTTATATAACAGATGTCCAAAATGCTTCACTGCAAAACCAAAGAAACAAAGTTTGGACACTAAGCACATCTTGGCTGACTGATTATGCTGGGAGTGAGGGACAAATTGTACAAATCTAATTTTACAGTTTCAAAATCCTTTAAAGGCCTTTCCTTTCTCATAAAACTTTACCATCTTGGAGATCCTACTACAGCAGTGACTCTATGCAAAGACTATGGCCCCAAAATACAGATGAATGTAAAAGTTAAGTCAAAATAAATGAACAGATTGTCCTCAAGGAAATAATTAAATACGACATTTTTCTGCTACCCTGTTTTTGTTAATTGAGTTGGAAAATAACCCATGAAATATAGAAGGGCCAATTTTAGGCCACATTTTATGTATTATGGTAACTTTGCATAAATGTTTTCTTTGTAGAGGGAGTATTAACTTAATTTAACTTAGAAATTCTATTAAATATTTGACTGTGGTGGCCAAACTTTTACATGAACTGTAACCATAAACCAGTCTACAAATTCGGTATGAATGGCTGTTCAACACATGAATGGCAACACAGTTTGCTGGTTTCCGTGCATTAGCACTGATGAGATAAATGATGTTCTAAAGCAACAAAATCACCAAAGTGTGCCCTTCAGGACTCCTGGACCACCACATCAGGATAACTATAAACCAGGTTTCTACTATTCCTGTCCTGGGGGGGCTGTTGTCCAGTGCTGTTTTGTAATATGTACAAACACACATTCCACTCATCAGTTCAATGCCAAGCTTAGTGGCTTAATTTGAGCAAGGACATGATCAACCTCAGCTGGACACTGGCCCTTCAGGACCAGAAATGTAGAAACCTTCTCCAAACCAAAGCTGGGCAAGTGTAGTTCTTAAAGCCCTATGCCTGATTCAAACAGTGTAGAGCTAATCAGTATCTGACTCACTGAATAAAACGTATCTCAGCTCTAAATGGAACAGTGACTGTTCTGGCAGTTTTGTAAGCGACAGCGGCTTGTGTAAGATGATCTTCAAGGCTGCATTGCTACTGGATGCCCACTTGATGGCAGGCTTGCCTGTAAGTCCCCTTTGCTGTATATGCTTGTCTTTCGCTCAAGATGTCTAACAGCAGTGTGCTCCACCACAGCTTCAAATCTGTGCAACATTCTATTCCTGGAGATCTTCACATTAACAGGGTTTCTGCAGGATTTCCTGACGGGGGGAATGGAAAAGCGCATGTTGTTCACAAAGTTCAAGTTTACGTGTCTCACATACAGCATCAACAAAAAGAACAAGAGAACACTTTCAAATGAATTCTCTAGTGATGTGCTGGTTTACAGAACATCAATAGCACCATACCTACTGCAGCCACATGTAAAGGAATAATAAAGCACACAGAAACTGATTTTGACTCAGCACTACCCACAGACCACCAGTGAAACTGCCAGAGGGGGGTTTACTAATAAGTGATCAAGAAAAGAGAGGCAAGATACCATAATTATTAATTACCTGAATACTCACCTTGGAGTGAGATTGAATTGCTCGGGATTAAGGAACATATTGTTGGTGGGCTGTAACAGAAAAAACACCCCTACTCCAATCTAAGTTACATCACTTCCAAACCCCTCCCTGAAAACTGGCCTTACAGTATTAGATAGAGGAATGCAGGAGGGAATCCTGGGTGAGATTAGTGTGGCTGGTGTGTCTAAATGCGCTAAATTGCTGGATTAATCTGGTTAAAGCTCGCTCTCCAGCAGCGGCAGAGACATGCAGGTCCGCAGGTTATGCTCTGAGACCCCGGAGGGAGTCTGGCAGTATGGAACAACTGTAACAGCACACCATGCATATTCTATGTCGGACGGCCACAAGCAATATCAATTTTTAATTTGACGCACACTTTGAATATGTCGAGGCATATTTATTAGCATATGCCGATATATAATAAATAATCTACCTCTGAAGCCTGCTGGCAACATGCATTTTTCATGGAGAATGTACCTAAATGTACTGCTGCATTTTAACACCAAATCTTGTGGGTTTAATTTTTATGCTGCTTTATTATACATTAAAGATTTAAGGATGGTATGAGTGTTACATGAACGCGGACCCCTAGAGGACCCCTTCGCCATCTCTGTTCTCCCTACATCTTGCCTAACGACATGAACTCAAAATCTTTCATTTTTGCTGCCTGCCTTTGCGTGCGGAATGGTCAGCGTCTGCACACGTGTTTGCAATTGCACAGTAAAAACGACCCCGTGGACTTAAAGCCAATCACGCTTCATTCCGAGCGCATCCAATATGTGTGATCCTTTCTGCCTGTCGAAGGGATCCGCATGGTAAAGGCACCTGGTTTGTCAAGGTTGTCAAGGCTCTGTCACTGTGCGCAAAAGGTTTCATTTCGTGTCATCAGTTCTGTTTGCAACGACTTCATCTGTTGCGAGGTTTCCAAGAAGGACCTGTCTTGCAGCAGTGCACTCCTCGGTGGGTAAGCAAAGCTTCACAAAGTGCACAGAGCAGACACTTCTGCAATCACTCAGAACACTCCACAACTCTCGCAGCATCATCTTTATTTCCACCGAACAGACCTTGGGAAGCTACCGCAGTGAGGTGTTAAGAATAAGAGAGACAGACAGAAAGCAGGAGACAGGAGAAGGTGAGGCAAAGACGAGGGAGGAGAGAAAGTAAGAAGAAGCGAGTCTGCAAAACTGAGAGAGTGAGAGAGTATGAGAGAAAGAAAGAGAGAGAGAGGGCGATTGAGAGAGATTGAGTGAGAGTGACAGTGACAGTGAGATGCTCTAGCTCTTCTAAAGCTGAAGGGGTATTTGCTGCTTGAGTGACTGAGGTCTTTGGTGATCTTTGACCCCTCTTACGGCTAAGCTCTAACAGCAGGTCTGCTAACACGACTCTTGGCTGCCCCCGGGCCCTGAAACAATGACACCCTGCCTTCCTTCCGCCGGCACGGCACAATTAAACATTAAGAGCCACTCCAGGGAAGGCTCTTCTGAAAGGAGCAAAGCGTGAATGATTAAAAGTTTCTCGGTGTTCGACATAATTGTATTTGGCAAAGGGAGTTGTCATGGAAGAACTCCTCGGGCTCCCTCAATCAGATTTTAACGTTCCACCAGCCTGTCGTTTAAGTCAACAAATATTTACATTAAAAAACCATTAGAGGTCCCCTTCTCTCTTGACGAGGGATCTCCGAGGTGCGTTCGGCCAATTTTTCCACTTGTGCGATTCCCTTTTAATTGCGGCCGATTAGAGCCTTGGGACGCAGGGAGAGAGGGGCAACTGCCCTGTGACTGTAGCACTATAAAATCGTTTATTGGCCGTTCTTGCTCTATGGTCACAGTCATGCGACGAGGGAATAGCTAGTACACAACAGGGAAGTGTTAAAGGAGGCCTCCCTTTTCTTTTTTTAATGAACCTTTTATGGGTGTTCAAACAGCAGAATAGGCGCTTTTAATGGGTCGCCCAACCAGATGCCAGCACTTTGTTCTGTCCCTCCAGCCTTGCCTTCCTCACATCACTTCATTAATTGGTCCACTAAAGCCTTTGTACGCAGTGCTTCTGTCTCCTCGCTGCGTTTGGCCTGGAGAGCGGCCTGCTCGTCTTGAATTCGGAGTCTTCGCTTTCTCGCTCCCCCTGCACGCTGCGGCAGATGCTACTGTTCTGCCTTAATGGCGAAGGCTTCCAACTTAATTAACACTAAATAATTAAGCGAATAAACACGTGGAGCGAGCTCGCACACTCACCACTCAGTTTCTGCTCAGTGGCGCTGCCCACCGCCAACACTTTCCAGCAGCAAATCCACCACAGTATCACAATTAATTTCCACCTGCAATCGACATCGCATTAATAACAGTACAGAGTAAGTGTCTGAACGTGCTGAGAGCGGAACCCGTAACAGCATAAACCTGAGCACCTGAAGAGAGCCATTTTAGAGTATGCTAGTGGGCTATGAAAGCTCTTTCTGAGTGAAGTGTTGGTATATCACTGTATTGTCTCTCTGTTTTATAAATTTAAAGGAGTATTTTGAAGATGCTGTAACCCTTTGAATTCACACTTCAAACAATATAGGCCAACATACGATCAGAAAGATGTGGCGTCCACCCCTTTAGAAAAAAAAAACCAATCAAATCATTATGAGCTGTTAAAAGATGGAACACAAGAAGCATCAAGTTCAGCTTCATACTTTAACCTAACTTTGGCAAGAGCATCTCCAGTGGTGGAAAGCAACACCATTGGTAACTCTTGTTTTTGCTGACGAACGTGGTTTCTTGCCAAGAGCCAGTGGCAGCAGTGGTGATAATGGTTGCTTGCCAAGAGCTCCAGTCATTGTTGTGTTTACTGTTCCTTCCATTGGCTACCTGTCCTTAAATGACTCAGCTGAGAGCTGAACCTTCAACATGATTGATAATGCTGCTTCTTCATCCTCTTACTGTATGTTAGAATGATTCGACTCAATGCTGCAGTGACTCACTCTTAGCTCTTGAGGTACAAAGTGGTATTACTGTTATTTCATCACATTCTGGTGATAACTGTACTTAATATAGGAATGTATTAAATTAAAAATATTATAAATTGCACAATAGAACCAAGTTCATTCTGTCTCATGCAGTACCTTATCAGTACTGTTGCAAATCAAACAAAGAAGCTACTGGTATTCTCAGAACAGTGAACTGGCCATTCCAGGTCTGTCTTAACATAATTAAATGTGCATCATAATTAAATCATGTGAAACAGACAATGCAACCAACTTCTAAGACTGCACTTTGCAGAAGTGAGAAGATGTCCTAAGCCATTCCAATCACGTCCCATCTCACGCAGTTCCTGCAGATTTTGCAGTAGGGGTGGAGGTGTGACTTGTGACAACGAACCGTTCATCTTGGCGCTGACCATAGTGTCTCCACACAAGGATTTGTTGGTCGTTTCCACCAAGACTAAAGCAGGGAAGACTCATTAGTGAAATGACTCGCTGACATTCTGAGTCATCTGATTCACTGATTCATCTCAGTATGGCACAACACCATTGCAGTCTTTGGAGGGCAATCGTCGTACCGGTCTGCATGCATGTAGTCCTGCGACAAGCAGCTGTCTACCAATGCTGCTGGCACTAAAAGGATGATTAATGGAGGGCATTGCTGCTCGCTATATATCCACAATGTTGGCTGTGCGGTCAGTCAGGTAGAGAAATAAAGCCCATCATTGCTTACATCACTTATGGCCAAGCGTGAAACTTGGACCCCCTCGGATGTCTCATTATGTCAAACCCACACACCAGTTTGGACGACTGATTTCTTCTGGGTGCAAACTATTTTTCATTATTTTCATTTTTTCATGTTCATTACATACATATACATATATATATATATATATATATATATATATATATATATATATATAAAGACAATACTGAAAACAGAATCACAACTAAATGAATGTCATTAACTATTCAAGTTTTTTAGAGTAATAGGTCTAATAGTGAAAGACTGCATTTGTAAGTGTGTAAGTGTGCTGTTGGAATATGTCAGGACATGGAGTCTCTTAAAACGCTCTTATACTCCCCCCCCCTTCTGCCCAACAATGGAGGACATCAAACAGTAACAGCTTATTTGGAGGGACTACATTTGCTAGTTGTGAAGGACCCTAATGGCACACATCTAAATCCCTGTCACTGAGAGGTGAGGGAATCAGTGCATGAGGCTCAGTGCCTGCTTCTGCATCTCTCTTCTTTATCGTTTTGTTGTACCTGCAAAAATAATACCCTAAAACATATTCCTTTACTGCTCCTCTTCCTCCACTCATCATTTCTCCAAAATAAATAAAGAAAATCCAGAAAGGCAGGATGAGGCTGTTTCATATGTGAAGCAGACGTGCGGATGATTATGTGCTAATGTTCCTCGTCCTGTGCTTTTGTTTTTTGTTTTTTCTTTTTTTTCCCTCGCTCTTCTCCAGCAGGATGAATAATGAGTGGGGCTGGCTGGAACAGCGGAGGGAAAGTGGTCCAGAAGGAGCCGCAGTAATTCAGAAAGTCCCTTATCAAAACAAGCTGATGTGCGCTGAGACGTGTTGAGGCTGCGCTCTGGCGGGACGAAGGTTCTGCTCCCTCCTCCCCCTCTGCATGCCCCCCCTCCAACCCGCAGCCCTGTAGGCCTGCTAATTAATGAGGCTACCCATTCATTTGCTGTCAAACAACAAGCGCATACCAGAGCAGGGCAGCTCAGACTGCTTTCCAAACAACACGAACAAATGCACACGTACAAATGCAAACACTTCCATACAAATACAGATTATGCCAATTTATTTAGGCCTCGTCTACACACATCCGAATATTTAAAAAATCTCTACACCAGCAACGTCACCAGCTCTCTGTCCCCAGAATAATGCAACACAACTCAGCTCTAATAAACAGAATGTTAAATTACTTTAGAACATTGCAACATGCTGAGCATACAGCAACCCAGTCACCAGTCATATTTCAGACAAAGTTCTGTATGCTCATTAAATAAAACAGATACACACAACTCAGGGGCATGTTTCCCATCCACACTAGCTAGTTTTCAGTGATCCCTTTTTCATTTTTTTAATAAAATGCGCAAAAAATCTAAACTGAAGGGCCAGAAATATCACACAATATCACAAACAGAGATTTTACACTAGCACAAGGTAGTAAAGCTAGAATATCGGCAAGCCAAAATGTGGAAATGTGAGACGGAAAAGGCTTTTTGAAATAAACAATATCTGTCGAATTGTAAGTCACATGATTTCCCTTCATCTTTTTGCTCTGCATACAGCACCTACACAACGGTTTACTACTGTTACATCTATGCCTAATGTTTTACTCACTAACCTACACTACGCACAAGTGGCCAGCTTCTATGATACAACGAAGGTTGTCTAATCGGTTGTTACAGGTGGCTTGATGGAACAGCGGTCCTATCTGCTGAAATGTCTGGAAATGTACATAATATTCCAGAAGCATTTGGATGGACTCCAAAGCACTGAACAGACTTTTCAAAACTCATTTTCAGAGACCTAAACTGATGCTTCTACATGGACTGGAGGCTTATGTTTTCAGAATATCAGGTTTCTTCATTCTGACAGACTGCAATACACTGTACATGATACAATATCTCATATTTTGCTGCTGCACTAGAACACTTGTACGTTGTAATGGTCTGAGTTGGGTTATCAAACAACAGTTAATAGATTACCAGTTAACCAAATAATCTGCAGCCCAACATGTAATAACATTATGTCCAGAAGTATGCTAGCCAGTGCTATCTTTTGTGTATGTATGGAGCGAAAGTGTGTTTGTGTGCGTGTGTAGCTGAGAGCATACTGAGGAGTCAGGAGGCTCTGCTGTACATGATTGATCCACATGCTCTTCCTATCTCCAGAATGTCCCTTGCCCCTTACTGTGATTCTCACAGCCACCCTGAGCCAGTCTTCATTCAATACATAAACTTGACACGTGTTCGTGATGAACTCACGTAATAAAACAAGACTGAGGGGGCCGAGGGTATCGCTGGGCTGCTCGTCACCATAGTTACAATATTCTCCCATAATTAGTGTCTCTGCTCTCCCCTGCATCGATTTATATGATCTCCTTAAACAGCTGTAAGGAACAGAAAAAAGCCTCCATGGACCTCTGAGCCTTAGAAAATCGAACAGTGGAGAGAGAGGTGGAGAGAGAGAGAGAGAGAGAGAGAGAGAGAGAGAATACAGAGGAGACAACAATAGTGTAACAAACAAGCCCTGGCATTATTGTACGATTGCATGCTTCCATTTTAAATAGGCATGCTGTAAGCCAGCTGAAGCTGTATTGAATGTGACTGAGATAGATGGGCTGCCTTAAATAGAACTATTCCTCACAGCCAGAAGTAAACACAACTAATGCTCACTGGGCCTTCTTTATAGACACACACACAGGCCTAGTCTCTCTGATGAAACACATGCACATAGATACATGTTCCACAGAGAGACAAAGGCCTCTGCACAGGCCCACTGTAACCATCTTGCAAAAGGCCATATAGAAAGCTGTGAAGCTGCTTCCCTGTCAACAATACATAAACTGTATTTAGACTTTAAGTAAAAATGACCCAAAACATATATTCACCCTATAGCAACAAAACCTCCAAATTGCAAATTTACAAATTAAAATGAAAAGAAAAACTGGCTTTCATTTTAACAAACATTAATTAAACAGGATATTATTATTAAAATCTCTGTGTGTTCACCCTGCGATGGACCATCCTCCTTTTTTAAGACCTTGTTTGTCTGCTGTTCATCTTCACATAATTGTGAATTATGAAACAGTGATAAACTGCAGGTCGGTTGTGTTAGCCAGCACCACATCATCTTGCTTTCTGATCATCTCTCGAGGGTGATGTTAGGTTTCCTGTTGGAATTTACAGCACTTACACGCTAGAACAAGCCAGAACAGGCATCTGAATGCCAGTGCTACATCACACACAAGATGTAACATTTAAAGTTTGAGTGCTCTTGTGCTTTTATGTGGCCCAGAGCACTATCAGTCCAACGGGAATTCTCCTGACTCTCCAGATTACCCATTAAGGCATTGCAGATTACTGAGTACCTGTAAAATCTAATATACTACAGCAATGTAATCTGATGACTTGCTGTTGCTTTTTAATGTTGTTGCTGAACACAGCATATAAACCATACAATAGTGTGAAATAATGAGCCAGTGACTGCAGAAATGGCTACAGCGAAACCTGGTGAGATAGCAAGAAGGTCACTTTTAGCCATAGGACTAATTCTGTCTGTGGTAGACACTAAACCCACCTAACTAAGCCCAAAGAAACACCATATAAGATACACATCCACAACTTTAACCAACAGCACAACATCAACAACAAACAAACACAGCTCACCTACTGAGGGTTTACACCTCCACTGAGTCTCTACTATGGCTCTTTTACATGCACACTTGCAAGTGCCTATTGGCAGAATGCCACATGATAAAACATGCCATAACATCTGCACAACCCAACATTTATTTTTTTACTAATATGTTAAATTTAGTCAATAAACAATGCACATTAAAATGTTCAGAAGTGTGTTCTCTGTAGAGGAAGTGTTATTTATGACTCTACTTCACTATGAGAAAATCTATGAGTCATTTGATCAGGGATGCCCACACTGTTAAATTTGACTGTAGATATCCTTTACTCTCCAAAAATAAATAAATTAATAAAAATTGCAAAGTGTGTAGCTTGGTAGACTAGCACAGACAGGACTTTTTGGAGCTGGGCCTTAACTCCAACATGAAGAGCCACACGCCACTAAATGGACGACAAGTCTTGAGATGTTCATCACAAGCTTTTAAAGCACCATCGTTTCATCAGCTTTCTACGCCAAACACAGAAAAACAGAGATTGGTGTGGTGAAATGCCATGTTGCCTCCGTAGACAGGGAGTGTATAAACTGTCAAAAAGCTGTATGTCTTTTTGTATGTCATTATGTATTTTTATGTTATGCTGATATTAAGCAGCCTATTTTTATATCTGTACTTTAATCTCGTTGCTGCCCTCTTTCGTTAACAGTAAAGTGATGCAGATACTGGACTATGTCTTTCATTACTATTCAAGTCTCTGTAAAAAGCAACATCCACCTCCCACCCTCAAGTAAACAGCTGTCAAGCATCAAAGCAGAACAATATAGACTGAGTGGCGAAGAGGTGAGAACTAATAAGAGTATAAAAGTGAAATGAGCAAAAAGCATATTGTTTTTTTTCCCTCCTATTTCTCTCTCTATTTCTCTCTACTCCACTGAGCTGTGAGCTGGCAGTAGATCAGCACTGTTGTGGTGGTGTGTTTGCGGCGGGATTTGGAGACCTGTAGGCAGAGCACACACTGGGGAGCTGTGGTGTTTGTGTGTGTGTGTGTCAGAGAGAGAGAGAGAGAGAGAGAGAATCACGACAAGAGAGTCATGATGGCAGATTAGTGAAGTCTAAGACAAAGGTGTGGAGAGCAGAAGTGACCTGAGTTTAATGAGAACTACAAACAAAAGAGCAAGTACCAGGTATAGGGAGTGTGTGGGTGGATAGGGAGTTTGTGTGTGTGGGTAAAAGACACTAGCATTTTGTTTACCTGACGAGCGAACCCTCTCTCTCTCTGTTAAACCCATAGTAAATATTTATTCTCATTTGAGGCTGTAATCTTATCCATGAGGCTGAATCCAGTGCTTCCCCCACTCATTCTCCACAGACTCTCTCCATCTCATTTACTCAGACTTGTTTTCTCTCAGCTCCACTTTGCCATAGCCTCACACCTAATTGAAGCTGTCACTACTTAGACCCAGTAAACTGTTTGGCATGACTTAGAAACCACACCATGAGAGGCCTTCTCAGAGCTACATCACTATCTCCTACATAATTAACACCTACAAAGATGTAATTATTATAAATGGTCTAATTACTGATATTGCCTTATTCTGAAAAACACTTTATATATTTTCTGCATATGCTCTCACTGGTAACTGTAGAAGCCCTTGTAGGACTACCTTGCAAGCATACCTCATAATGCACCTCTGGGATTGTACTTTCTGGGCTGTCATGCATAGAGAAATGGTACCTATTATGTAAATTTTCAGTGTTCATAATTTTACTTTTTGGGGGGCAATAGAATAGATTTATATGCTTAAATTTTCCCTAAATTTTCCCAGAGCGGCATACTGCTACAAGTTCCACCCCCACACTGCTGTGGCTATTCTTACAATGGCATCAGTTTTGCTGTATGAGAGGTCTGCCAGAGTCTGGTCCTGAATGTTGGTAGACCTGATCCACCTTTGCAAGCTAAACTGGAGCCATCTTGGTAGATTCTTTGACTTTTTTAAGCACTCTGTGCAGTGTGAGAGAGATTGGGAGAGTGCACCAAGCTTACCAGTAAGTGAGCACTAAGCATTTGGTTACGAGATGACATCGTCTTGTAACAGAGAAATAAAAGTAGATCTTTGGGCAGCTGAAGAAAGCAGTTTCTGTGGAAGAGATATGGAGTATGCACAACAGAAAACATATGCTAGAGCTGCCCCAGGCAACTGAGCTCCATCAAGTCAGCTGTAGAGTGCTTAATGTGAATCACACCTCTCCTTAATTGCAACACTTGCTATCACCCTTCCAATCCAAACTGCCTTTAGAAGCAATAACATGTAGGAACTTTTATTCAACGTCAGGGGCCAAACAGATTTGTGGCTAAGACTACCATGTGCAATGCCTAGCATTGACTGGAATGGGGTAAAGCAGAGAATGAACTCTGGAGCAGAGGCAACATATTATCTAGAGAGATGAATCACGCTTTAGCATCTGACAGTCTAATGGGTGAATCTGAGTTTGGTGGATGCCAGGAGGACAACTTTGTGGCAACAATTTGAGAATGTTTCAGGTTGCAGCAAGACAGAGTCCCTGTGCACAAAGTGACATACATAAAAAAAGTGCGTTGGTACATGATAGGCCTGCACTGAGCTCTGCTCTCAAACCCATCCAACACCTTGGGATGTATTAATGACATATTTAATAAACAGAAAGGAACTGCTGCAGCCATATCCAATGTGCACAATACCGTATGGTAATTGGGGGGTTCAATGACAACACAATATTTGGTTTAACAGTTCCTCTTCTGGAAATGCTTTTTCCCAGTTTGCTAATGGGCTCTTCAACACCTTAACTCAGAACTTGCAGATCTCCTCTTTGTCTTCATTTAACAAATGAGTAACAGTACTTACCACAACTTACCACAAATCTGTTGAGCAAGTTTTCAGATTTACCTAGGCTATGGCATATTGTTTCACTGAATTAGTTTTTGAGCTTTTATTTTCTCCATCATATCTACTTTTATTGACCCCACCAGAATTTGGATTTTGAGACATTCAGGCGGTTAATTCACAGGGTTGCTGACAAACTGTGCATAGCAGCAATTGAAGGAAATATAAATAGACCTATAAGATATAACCAGTGTGAATGAGTACGAAGTCAAAGTTTAGTTTCTACACTATGTTGTTGCTGAGTGTAGAACAGGTGGCACCCATGTCCAGAATTTGAAGTTCATTCTCCGAGAACTATTTCTAAAATAAATTGGAGAAATTGCGCTCATATGCCGTATATCTCCAGTCATAGCACATGCGGTTTTAAAAGCAACTTCTATCTTCCTTGACATTTGGTTTTACACAATGATAGTCATGATGGCTAAGAGATCTGACCGTGTGGGAAGGTGCAGAAATAGGTATGCTTACTGTCAGCCGCCTCTCATTATAACCCCAGCACATGACAGACACCACATAACCGCCTCGAAAGAGAGCCCTTTAGAAGCACGGATTTATTTTGTGGAATGAATTACCAAGTATAATTAAAGCCTTAATCTCCTTTTTCCCCTCAACAAAACAATTTTGTACGAACCCAGAGAAGCAATCCAAAATTAATTTACCGCACCAGTGATTAGTATTAATTCTTTGCCAGTTTTTTCACTCTCTTCTCCCTCTCTCTCTCTCTCTCTCTTGTGCAGTCCACAGATGAAAGGATAGGTCCTGTTGTAACATATGATATGATCATGTGTAATTAACGTAAGTCCAACAGCACACGGAGAGCTAGCAGGCATGTACTCTTAATAGCCTTCATCTAGGGAATGGCAGTTTTGTCTCTTTGTGTCAGCAGGGGTTGGTTCATGCCATGAGTCTGAAACGCTGTCACAGGCAAGCCAATTCCTCTCCATTCTGGCCAAGAAGGGCTCCTCGTCACTGTACATGGTAAGAAGTGACAGCAGGCTACAGACGAAGTGACACAAAATTCCACATGGAAGTGCTCCAGGTGTTGGCAGAGTGGACTGAACCAATGCCAAGATGAGGAAAGTGTTCCAAGGGTTGACTGGACTGGTCTCTGGTCATCACTCTTAAATATAAAGGTGCCAAAAGGGTACTTTGGAGCGATGCCTTAGAAGCACCATTTTGTTACCCTAAAGTACCTCTCAGTGAGGGTTCCTTAAAGAACCATTAGGGTGGTGTACATCCACATCATACACAGATTCTATACCAATTGAAGGTTTTTCCTAGAACTGTACCTTTAAGCAAGGAACCTTTACTCTTAGGAGTGTTGCTCAAACGCTGACCTGTGTATATGAAAGGCTCTATGGATTTGTGCTTAATTGACCAAAGAGGGATCAGAAAGGCCTATTTCACCAAAATGACTAACAAGGACAGAGTAAGCCAGTCTGCCTAATTAAAGCAAAAATGAAATGACATACAAGAAAGAGAAGGAAAAGAAAGAATGCAAAAGCTGATAGGACCCCCAAGCCCTTGCTTAAGTTCTCTGACGAAAACAGGCTGTCATTTTTCAGTCGCTTCCTCAAGTGACCTCTAGCAGAGATGTAAAGCTTTGTTTAGGTGGACCAGACTCTTGATAGCTCGCGTAACAAGGGCATGACAAAGTACAGAAACGTGGGATCGATGTGAAGAGTGAAGCGCTGTTTGTTAGAGCAGGTGTGTGCACATCTTTGTGTTGTTTTGGAGGACAGAAGGGAGGGATCGATGGCGTGTTTGCTTTGTGTAGGTAAATGATCGTCGTCCAGATGGACAGGTACACTCCGTCTTGTGGCCCTCAGGGGACCCAAGACAAATCGGCCTAAACCCCTCATCATCCCTTTCACTCCCAATTCTGAGCCTTAACACTGGCATTGACTGCAAGCAGCTGCACAGGGCTTCATCAAACATGATCTCTTCTTTCCTGGTTTAGAGTTCAGGAGAATATATGCCCAGTATTCACCATCCTGTCTACAGCCATTACAGGTCAAATTCACCCACATCTGAGAATTCTCTCATCCTTCATTTGTGTTTATTATGGATCACACAGACGGTGTCATATCAAAAATGAATTACTATGGAATCAAACACCAACAACTTCAGATTCAAACAACAGAAAACACAACGTAAGGATGTATGTTAACTGTGTGTCAAGGATGTTCCTATCATTCCCAGTTGATGTTAAATGATTCTGAATGAGGAGGTGCTGGGTCAAAGACTAACACAACAGCATGACCACATGAAACAAGTCTGTTTGTTGAAGAAAGAAATATTTATTAATAATCATATTAATCATGATGATAATAATCATAAGATAATGATATAATAAATAGTACTGGTTGTCTGAAGCACATTGGAAGCATACAGAAAGAGAACAACTCAAATGCAAAGTTAGAGAGACCCAGAACAGCTGAAGTTTAGTCTTTTCGATTTTCAATAATGATTGTTTTCAATAATGATCGTTCATCTGCTATTTTTTAAACTTGTACTCATTTGGAACAACTGCAAAATGTATATGGAGAAAATAAAACTTAAAAATATTAGAAACAGCTTTGTTGTTACGTTGAGCCAGTGTAGCACATGAACGTTTTTCCCTTTTTTCTCTTTTGTAATATAACACGTTTTTGTATTGAGCTGACAGAGCTTTTGTACATTTGTAGTAGAAAAGCATACAGACACTGGATGGATGGATGGATGGATGGATGGAGGAATGGATAGATGAATGGATGGTTACTCTTTCTTTGAGACGGCCTACTCACACCCCATTCGAACCTTTGTGCTTAGGGGAACTGGTGAAGACACGCAAGGCTGCTGAGTCATGGGGATGGCATGACTGACTGTCGGACTGGGTCAGCTATGGTAAAGATTGGACTGCTTGGTCAGTTGGAGTTGGAGGAAGGTAGAATTGAAGTCATGGCTGAAGAGACTTCAGTGGACAGAGTTAGCTGCATAAGTGCTCTTGGGCCTGGTGAAGTGGGTGGACAGGAAGACAAACGTTTTGGCCGAGGGGAGGAAGTTTAGGGGAACAAGCACTCATTTCAGATCAAGCTAAAGGGAGGGGGCTAGAGTTTGCATTGGCTCTTGGCTTTGGGTCGAGGAAGACAGGGCGAGCTGGCTTTGGTGCTTAAGTGAACGTGTCTGTGGACTTGAAGGAAGCTAGTAGTAGCAAGCCAAAAAGGTACAGTGCAAGAGCAGACACACCTCACAGCAGAGTCAAAAACCAGGACATGTAAACAAGATATATGTGTCATACAGACATAAAAGCAAAGAAATAAACCCAGAGGTCTTGGATCTCTGTGGGATTGACATCTTTTTGTTAAGTTTGTTCAGTCACAGTCTCTTTCAGTGCAGATTCGGCCACTCGGTTTTAGTGTCCCTGAAACAGCTCATCTCGACTGGCGATTCCCATCTGCCACTGCTGATGCATGGAAATGCTCCACAGCCCTCTTCTTCACAGGTGAACAGATGCCTCCACTGCCCAGGATATGGTTACCTTTGATGATCCATTAAGTATCAAAGTAGTACAATCGCTGAGATACGAGTTGCCAGCTTCATAGAAAATAAAGTATTGTTCTGAGAGGAAGAATGCAGCGAAAAGGAGTTATATCTTTATCAATGGAGGGGAAACATGTCAGTTCTGTCTCGTCATAACACCTGAGTCCAAGGAAGCTCATGATTTTGCAAAGCTCGGGAATGCCGCCGGGAGAAGACTACCTACACGTTACCATTCTTTCACACTGAACCAAAAGTCTGAAAAATAAACAAATCGATCAGCAGTATGTCACATCAAAAAACGTTTTTCATTTTTTAAATTCACATAATAGAGTAGTACCTCTTAACAGGAAGCTTTTGCATGTAGGTAAACTGTTCACATTTTGCATCAAGAAAAACAAACATTGGAGAAGACAGTACGTTGTTCCTTTTTTTTGAAGCACATTGGTAAACCATTCTGATCGATTCGATAACTTAGAGCGCCACTCTTGTTGTCCTGCAGGTCCACAGGCTGACCAGAGCTCCTATTCCGTATGTGAGAGGTCAGCCGGACCCACAGAGTTCCATCCCGTCTCCTAGAGAACTGGGGTCCAGCATCAGAACAGAGACTAGCTAGACCATGTACATACATTTACAAAGTACTGCTTAAAAAATAATGACATGTACATAAAAAGTTCAAGAGTTTGAAGTACATTCAATAGCTGAAACAAAGACTTAGACAGACAGAGAAAAATGCCACCGAAGTAAAAATCTCTCAGTACATTGACAGTGCATAAATTTCCGTCAAAAATGAACCTGAACCACCATCGAAAAACAGAAGGTAAAATCATCATTTGAAGGGTCGCAAAGTCACAAATAGATATATTCATATATAAATGTTTTCCATACTTGTAATACAATAATACAACATTAGTAAATGGCTACAATTGACATTTGACCATGCTCAGCAGCATGTTATTAGTACAACGTTTAAATATATAAGGATGTCACTAAAGTGGAGCTTGATAGAAGTAGAAAGGTAACAGACTTTTAGTAAAACTTTGCTTGCAACCCTTTGACTAAACTGCTGCCCATCTCACTTTGTTTCTCACATTATAGTAGGCAAGAGCCCATTTTCAAGATGGATGGCCAAACTCCTGTGACAATACCAAGCAGACAGCTCCAATTTTCTTAATTTGTAGCCCCCTGACACCATGTACAAAAGTGGTTTACTACACAGCACGGCCACCTCCACAACAACACCACAATGTAATGCTTTTTGGTAGCACTGGGGCCACGAATCTATGAAGCCCCCTTCCACCTAATTCCCACTAACTCCCTAGCGACCAGTACATGCCCACACACGAGCACATATGCGCTCGCGCTCACACACGCATGCGCGCACACACACGCACACTCACATACATACGCGCGCACACACTCACACTCTTGTAAGCCCCAGTCTACTCATTCTTCTACTTCAGTGGGCCTTTACACATTGTGCTACTGAAAACAGAGGGTTGACGGACAGCATGGACGGCTATATGAACTGCATCTTGTGATCTGGCTGGGTACGGACATTAGCGGATCTTGTCGTTTTAGACATGAGAAGTATTCATGGTGACTACTTAGCATTCTGTATTTGCTGCATCATGGGAACAGCCTCATAAAACATCTCTAAGACCTTTATCATTCATAACAGACCTCCACGTTAGACCTATATAACTCTTTTTCTTTTTTTGTGGACAGGCTATTGGTGGTATATTTACAGCACCTTGACTTCACCTGCCTCTCCTTATATTTAAAAGATAACTAAATTCAAAGTCATATGTATCATCTCTTCTTAACACTGGGTTATACTTGGCATGAAACACGATAATTATAGTACAGTGGATCTACAGTTGCAAATTCTAAATTCGAATTCGAAATAAACCTTTTTTTTTTATTTTCTCGCCTGTCTAGTTAGAAAAACTGCTTTAAGCCAACGATACTGACATTTGAGGGATGGAGGGGCGGAGGGGTGAATAAAAGCTTCTCTTTCAGGCCAACACCACTTACTAAAGGCCCGTGACCTTTTTCCCCTGGAAAGTAATGCAGTTCAACAGGAACTTAGCCTTAGTCCACCGAGGCATTAGCTGTCACTGCTGACCCACGACAGAAGGTCAGCGATGGAAGACACAGCCGTAGCACGCGCTGGAGCTCCGCATTGAAGCCAGGCTGCGTGGAATTGTGTCTAAAGGAGCCGCAGCCCCCCTGCCCAGTGCCCTTTACCCCGCCCAGTCTCATGGGCAGGACAAGCTGGTCTGCAACAGCAGGGAGGTGGGGGGTGTTACTAGAAGAGAGAGAGATGAACATCCCCCACCCCCCTGTCCAACAGCACTGCATTGATGCATCATTCACCTCTGTTGAGTTTTTTTTTTAACATTTGTCTTTTTGTAACATATTTATACATACATATATCGCTATATAGATATATATATATACACTCATCTTTTACTCTTTTTGAAATCATAAACTTAAAAAAGTTTAGAAAAATAAAAAGTTTTATGATGAGCTCTTCCTTGTCCTCCACCCAGCCAGGCTGTCCCGGGTGAAAGCTAGCTCTTCCCTCCGCAACCTGGCTGCGTCATTCACAACGTCTCCATGTCTGTACGATGCCTTCAGCTCACAGCCTCGGTGGAAGGGATCCTTTTAACTTCTTTTTATGTGTTTTCTTTTCTTTTTTTTTTGAACATGTTTTTTTTTTGCCTTGCCTTCGTATACCTTCTTGACGTCCTCTAGTTAGCTGATGTCCATCTCTTCTATGGTCCCTCCTTTTCACTTTTATTTACTAGAAATAGAAAAACAGATTGGTAAGTGAGACGGTTATATCCTATACAGCTACCACAGCAGGTAAACATACATTTTTGCTGGCATGCATTTGTTAACCAGATGAGCTAATTAAACAATAAACAAACTAAACCAAACCAAAAACCTGCTTATTACATTCTGCTAATTGCACAGGCTTAGCAAGAAACAGCATTAGAAGTAATCCTTGGATATAATACTAAACACACATTTTGGAATTATCTCCCAAATCCTAGAATAGAGGGACTGAATTGAAAAGTGAGATGCGACGAAAGAGCTTCAGCTAAAGCTGGGCATAATTAAGCAATTGTATGAATGTGATAATGAAGAAGGAAAGAGCTGAGGTTCCACAGTACAAGCTGGACAGCGAGACAGAGGAACAGAGAGAGAAAAAGAGAAAGAGAGAGAGAGAGAGAAAGGAAGAGGAAGAGGAGAGGGAACGGAGGAAGAAGAGGAGATGCAGGGTGTCCTGGGGGTGCTCGTCCTGACAGAAGCTCTCTAATTTAGGGAGATGTGGCAGTGCGCTGAAGAGCCTCAGAAGAGAGTACAGGCCGACTTTAATTTTAACATCACTTTGTAGTTGCTCAGTCCTCCCTGGAGGAGCCCGCAGATGTGCTCTGGCATACTGATCAAGCCCAATGATGGGCTTCTGTTCTCGACATGAGCCACATTATCTCTTACACAGACACAGGACGGGCTCCGGCGGGCTTTCGCTTGACAAACATGGACAGAAATAGACTGAGGGAGAAGCACTAGATCTACTCCAGCGGAGTCTGTCCACTCACGTAAGGACAGGGTCAAACGATTAAAACCTGATGTGGCAGTAGGTGAAATGTGACTGTAGACTAATAGCCAAAACAAACCGCTACATACACAACTGCTTTCTCTCAGACTGAATCACATAGTCAATGCTAAATGAGCACTGGAAAAGCTTTTTAGTCTAGGCTTATACTCACTTATATTAGATTTTCATTTGGTCAAATAAGGCTACGACTTTTTAAACAAGATCACAGAAGACACCAATACGACTGAATAGACCCCTGAAACTGTGCGCCATTTTAAATGTATATGTTATTACCATATTTGGAACTCTGGGTCTAGATAAACTGTTTCAGAACCCAATACATCTTGTTCCGTGTACATATATCGCTGGATACTAAAATTCTTACATACAAACTAGCTAAAGATACAGTAAGTAAGACAGATATGCTAATGAATTGTACCACATTAGCACATATTTATAGGTGGCTCCATACATGAAAGTACTAGGTAGAATATTCCGATTGCTTTAGCCTCATTAAAAAATACTACATCTTATATGCCAGCTTATTGTTTGAATTTTAGTGCTCCACCTTAAATGGTACAGCAGTTATTAGAATGCCTCAGGTGCCAGAATGTAACTGCTGCACAATAGAAGGTAGCTGGCAAAGGGATGGAACCAAAGTGAGTATTAATTGAATTAACATTAAAAACTGCTAAGCTGTATTAGTGATATGCACATGGAAAATAGAACATGAGCCATGATCATATCACTATGTGGTTTGTCAGCATTCTTGAAGAATGACCAGATGAGAATCAAAAGAGAACTCTTCAGTTTGATCATTTTAAGCAGAGTATCCTGGTCAGTTTGTAGGGCTATTACACTGGCAAAGGAGCCTGCCTTTAAGGAGTTTCTATATGGGATGTCAATTTCAATATAATAATGGTAAATATGGAAATGAAAAAAATCTTTGGGTATGGAAATTCCCTCGCAATGCCTTGCTTGTGTGTATATTCTGTAAATTAAATAAAATAAAATGTGTTTTAAGCCAAAGGAATTTTTCTACATGATCATAAAACAATGTGAGGAATATTTTTGGAAGCATTAAGGTCCTCAGACGTCAGATCCATAAACGATTCGTTGTTGTCCAAACATAAATTACATTCATTTACAATGAAAAACATGTTATAATTCCCTTTTATTTAGACACAAAACAGATGAAACTGTTGTCTTTATACTGTACAGAGCTACAACTACAGAATCTTCTTAGTCTATAACAAATGGTTAAGTATAAGTAAACTCTTATTACCAGTCAGTGATTTCAACACACAGTATGATCCAGAAAAACGGAAAATGACCAAAACAGGTTGCACATGATCTGTACAGCAATTACACATGTAGGACTACAGTAAAGGTGACAGATTATACATATAAAAGAGGATTTCATATATATAGGGGTGTACATATATCTATGTATAGTATATGCACAAAGATACATTTTTGCATTTCCTTTTAAAAACATTTCCTAAAAATCCCCTGACAGAAGAAAACTCTTATGTTAAATGGGACACTGAAAAGACTTCATTTTAAATGACTCTACAATTCCATAACTGGAGCAAAAGTGCATTAATAATGTAGTCTAGTAACTGGTATATAGCAGCAATAGAAGGGTGGATATGACTTCTTTGTGTTTCACTTTTGCTTGTGTTTTAAAACAGCAGCTGTAATGTTTCTGTTGCCATCAATGCTGCATCACAAGCTCTCGCTTCTTGTTACGACTCCAGATTTTTTCAGCGTAATGTATGTCTTGGCCTAAGCCTGTTTTTGTGTTGGGTGGAGAGGTAGGGAGGAGGTAGATTTTCTTACTTTTGTTAGGTTTATATGTAAGCTCTATTGAAAGCTTGATCTAATCTGTTGCCAGTTTGGGTTGATTTTTTTGAAGGAGGAGGAGATTTGTATATTCGAGTGCTTTGCTGGTCTGGTTTTTCAAGTTTAGTTCATTCATTTGATCTATTATCTACTTTATAATTTATTTTCAAAGACATTTATGAACATGCAATATACCTACTGTATTAACAAATACATTCCTGGTCTTACAACTCTAGCAAAAGACTTGAAACGATTCTCAGGTGCCAGTAAATGACTGGCCTGTCTTTCCTTTTATGAAACTGGTGAATATTTAAAAACTTTTGCTCCTAAAATTAATGAAAAGTGAGACAGAGAATACATTGCCACTTGGTACTGGCCCTTGGCCCACGGTGCCATCTTACAAATGACTGCATTAACCGAGCCAATTAAATGGGGAATCTTTAATGGCACACTGCAGCAACCATGCAAGATAAAGACTTCCATCATGTCAATCCGCAAGCTCATGCTTTCATTTAGATGCCAGCAAAGTGTCCTCTAAGCACTCATCTCTTTTTCAGCCCTATTTAGCCTCACCGTCAGAACGCTATAATCACACAAATAGCTAATTGAGCTATAATTGAGTAATAATATGGTATGATTAATACAATTCTTTGTAATCTAGATGAAATGTAATAGCCTTTACTAGGAGCCACTTAAACCAGAATGAAGGGCTTCATATTTCTGCATAGATACTGTATGTGTTTATAGGACCTGTATCTGTAGGACAGGCAACATCAGTGTATTCACTTTTCATCAGATTACTTATAGTGAAAGCAACAAACATTTAAACACTGTCTAATAATCTGTTAGTTCATAGGCAAAAAGAGGAGTCATTTAAAATTGTCTTTCACTGAACTGAAAATGAAATCAATGTCAGAGAGCAGATTAAATACCTCATATACATACATTTAAATAGCCCGACTACACTGCACAGAGTTATTGAAACACATTTAGACATAATCGGTTCTTTCTTCTCTTCGGATAAAGTATAAAGAAAGTGATTTAAAGCCTCTTACATAGTCATATAAAAAATTTACCAGGGAGTATCCTTAGGCTTGTAGTAGAAGTTTATAAAAGGAAGAATGAATAGTTTGCTTTGTGTCTCTAAGCTTTAAGCACTACAGTAGAGCTGTGATTCCTTAAATATCTCTAAATACACATCTATTGTTACACACAAGTATACATCTTCATATTGATCTAAAAGTCGGAATCTTTATACTTTGTATGTATATATATATATATATATATATATATATATATATATATATATATATACACACACACAGTATATATAAATGCATATGTTCACAGAAAAATAAAAACAAAAGTAAATCAAAAACTAAATAAATCACAAATAAAAATACAGGTAAGAACAGATAAAGTGCAAGCCTGGGTTTAGAACATGAAGGTTATTTACAGCTTATGTTAGCAGTTGTTTTGGAAGCGCTAGCCCAGTATTCCATTCCCACAGAGAAAGAGCTTTTAAGGTGGCGAATCCTGGTTGTTATCTGATAAAGGAGAGCAACATTTTCAGCTCGGAGGCACTGTGTTTTCAGCTCCCGTCCAAAAAGCATTTATTCTCCTATAAAGCAAATAAAAACTGATGACTGAAATATGGAAGCGGCCATGCAGCACACTGTCTGGTGCGTCCAGGTGCTTGTTTAGGACTTCAGCTCTTTTTCCACACAGTAAAAACTGCCCCATTTGACCCGTAATAGTGTTTTTTTATACACGGAATAAAGATTTTCCACCAAACTCCAACAATGAAACAAGTCTGGATTTGATAGGAATATATTTGAAATTAAATTACAGAATCTTACTAAACGTAAAGAACATGTCTTATTGGCTCAAATACACACACAAATAAATGTGCCCTGTATAGGGTGTAAAGAGGTTACAATTATTCCATTGTGCAATATTTTTTGAATAAATATTAAGGATTATTAAGTGGTACAAGTGGATGAATAAAGTCTGCGTTATCATCATTACCTCACCAGTGCTAATATGGGTGGATTAAAGATTACTATATTATATCACCACTGCTAAATACTGTCCTCTGCTCCTTGGCTGCAAGCTTTACTTCTTTTTATTAAGGTTTTTTGCTCTACAGAGGAAGACGAAGGCCCGAGATGTGAAGGGGTGGTGGCAGGTGTGTAGGGGATGCTTATTTAAGTGAAATATTATGTTGTACGGTAGATTTCTTCTTCAAAGGGGGAAAAGCACTGCATCCAATCTCTGTTTTACAATGGGCTGCATGCGATTTCAGACTAGCGGGAGAATGGTGTGTCTGGAGCCACAACCAGTATGGTAATAGAACGAGCAGAACGGCAGTGCTATGCGCGGAGTAAGCCTAGTGTATCTTCAAATGAGATCAGTGGTTATTGACTCAATGGTGTTATCTTTAATCTGTGGAGTAAATTGCCTTGGATGCTGCCTCTCCATCCTGGCTCTTTTCTCCCTTTCTTCTATAACTCCCTCCTTTTCGATTCCATTCGAAGAGAGCAAGCAGCTATTTACTGGGCAGGGTGTGTGTGTCAATGTATGGCTATGTGAGCTGCTTCTCAGCCTCGGGGACATGATCAACGCCCTGAGGAACTCGGAAACGAGAGAGGCCCTATTTCACACAGAGGATTATTGGCTTCTCCCACCTTCTTCTTCCTTCTCTCTCTCTCTCTCTTTCACAGACACTCTTTCTCTGTATGTTCTCTAAAGGCCTAGCATGTCTTATCACAGACTGTCTGAGACTGGGGCTGAGGGTAAAGTCACCTTGAGCGAAACCCTAACAGCCTAAAAATGCACCGTTGTGGACAGTTTGACCTGTTTGAACACATTGGCCTGAACAGTATTGTACAGAAGAGCCTTCTAAAAAAAGCTACCTCTAAGAAATGCATTACACTAAATGATTAACAGTATGTTGGCTGAAGCCTAAATGAAGTTTTAGGTTTTGGTCTAAAATGTATATTTTGTATAACTTGGTATCCTGGAAAGGAAATGTAGTGGCCTAATAAACCTGATCTATGTATTTCCAAATGATCATTATATTAGATTAGATTAGATTAGGTTCAACTTTATTGTCATTGTGCAGACTACAGGTACAGAGCCAATGAGAAGCATGTCAGAAGCATGTCATAATCTAAAAGCAGGTGGGATAAGGC
Source organism: Prochilodus magdalenae (assembly GCA_024036415.1). Lineage (NCBI taxonomy): Eukaryota > Metazoa > Chordata > Actinopteri > Characiformes > Prochilodontidae > Prochilodus > Prochilodus magdalenae. The sequence goes on along the minus strand of JAMWET010000797.1, from coordinate 17,928 downwards.
AGAATCCCAGAAATTGTATAAGGCAACAGTACATATGAAAATGTGCTGCTTGTACAGATTTTTGCATTAACGTATAGAAGTTATCTTTGCATTTTAGATGCCACGATTTAAATCGTAAAGGGAGTAAGGTAACTATTCTCTAGAACGGACCATTCTCCTTCAATACACTCCATACAAGTTGGTTACTTCGTTATGAGCAAATTGTGCTGTTTTGTTGTTTCTAAAAACAAAAATTCTTTCAGGGGTCCTTCCATCTTCTGCCTGAGGCCGTGTATTTGGGTGCACTGTGACATGGTAATTGACACGTATCTTACCTGAGAGGAGGTGCACACCATGTCTGATAAGGTCCAATTGATCTTCCCGAACCCAAATGATTTGTCTTGCTCCCACATCCCCTCACCACCTTACAAGAGCTCTTAAATCTTTGCTGTCTTATTAAAGGTTCTGAAACCAGCTATACATTTTTGGCCTGCTAATAATGTCGAAGAAATATATGACTTTGGTGGGACACACCAGGCGCTTAACAAGTAACTCAACAGCGGATCGATACCTGAACATGTTGTTCAGCGCTGTGAGGCTCTTCGTCTTTGCAAAATGTGCAGCTTCTCGAGGGACGGAAAAGCCTCTTCGTTTCTCATTTTAAACTTACTTGGCACTTTTGCCTTTTTTTGAGCAGTTTTATCTCCGTATTGTATTTCTGCATCTCATTGCAGGAGTGACCTTTAAAAAAGAAGTGTGCGCCTTCTATTTAAACAACAGCAGCAATGAATATTTCAACAGCGTGTTGCTCTGGCTTCCCTGTCATCACTTATGCTGCGGTGGGATTTCAAGATTTCATCAGCTAGAGGGTGCAATAGACCATGTAGTGGGAATGGACTCTCCCTTTTGATATTAATGCACTATGTTTATTTACAGAATGATATAAGAGCCAGAGATAATGGCCGTGATTAAGTGTGCACTTGTACTGGGAAGTCTTGCTCAGGGCGCTTGATCATGAAATAGGCTCAGTTCCCTTAAGAGAGAGAGAAGTTTATACTGTACAGGCGCTTTTATTCTGTTCAGATCCTGTGAATGGAATATAGTAAGGGTTATATTTAATATGTGGTTCTGTTCAGGGCAAATAGGACCAAAACCAGCTGTTTCTAATAAAAAAGGCAATGAGAATATGAAGTTATTCGTGAGCCTCTTTCACATATGTGTCAAATTCTCTATGCAATATTAATGAGAAGTTCTGTTATTGCTGTTTTTTGTTATACTGTAAATGAACAAGAAAAATGACTAAACTGTATTTATGTCAGGTTTCATCAGCTATATGTAAGTGATGTTACATTGATCTGTAGCAATGGAATACTTTTGGACCAAAACACAAAATAAATGCTTGACAGAAATATTCCAAAACTATATACATTAACAATCACAGAGCCAGGACATTATAATATTACATGGACATTTCCTTTGTGGGAATGAGGATTTAATACAAAGCAAAGAGTGACATGAGAACTTCATATTGGTCCCACTGGAAGGTGAGGAGAGGGCTGTGGCAATGAGCATTATAAAGCCAAACAGAAAATTACACTTTGTGACAGGTCTACTATATTCAGCCTAGCTACAATTCCATAAGGAGAAGCCGAAGCTTTATAAGCATCCATGTCCTTTTTTCCCTTCTAAGTTCATAAAGATGGTCCAACAGTGAATGAACAGAATGCACCAATTCTGACCTATCTATGTTGCCATATGGTCCCTTGCTAAAGCTTTCCAGTCTGTTAACCTTGTAAATCAGGAAAATGTGAAAAACACTTCTTTTCAGTTTTAGGGAAGTAATGGCAGAAAAATATGTACATGGTGTGTCTGGCAGAGTTGTTGCTTTGCACAGGTTGCTTAGTGTAGTGCCACTGCGTAATGCATATAACTGCAAGACCCCCTCCCTCCACTCTTGATATAAATCAGCTGAGCTCATGCTCATAAATCTAAAGCAACCAAATGAGAAAGCTCATTGGACAGCTCCTCTCCTCCCTCCAAGCTGTCATTCAGTCCCTCCCCTCTCAGACCACACACACTTCAATACAAACAAAACAAAAAGGTTCTAATACAGCAATGACAGAAACAACAGAGGTAATCAGGAAAAGGAAGTTTGAACTCAAAACGTCAACAACTTGAAAGGGTTTGTTCAATGTAGGGTCGGCGGAAACCCGGAAGCATTTTGTTCTATTTAGTTTTCGTGGGGTGGTGGTGGTGGGTTGTTTTTTTTTTTTTTGCTTTTTTTTTTGTCTGGGGTTGGTTTTCTGTCTTTAGTCGGGACTGAAGCGACTGTACCCTCCTCTGTATAGGCTAGCCTGCAACATCAAAGATGAAAAACACAAAAGGTTCCAATCAAGTGTAAAGTAGATTTGTTGGAATCTGTTTTTCTTAGAATTGTCTTCCCTTTCTTCTTCCTTTTTCATAGCACCATCATCTGACGCTTGCCTAGCAGTGTCAGGGTAAATTCCATGGTTAATGTGGGACTGAGCTGAGGAGTACCAGGTAGCGGCTAAAGCAGGCCCCTGCACCTGTTCAACAGGCCAAACACTCCCTAATATTTCTGGGAAGCCACCAAATGGTTCAAGACAACATGAAGAGGATTAGAGAACTTTATCTTGCTTGAACAACTCTCTTGAAATCTGTAGAGAGCAAGAGGAAGAGGTAGAGGTTTACTTTAGAGCCTCAATATAGCTGTCCGACCCACAGGGTAGTCTGTCTCGTCTTCAGGTTTATTTGACCAGAGACATCCTATATTAATCACTTTCTCAGCACTCTGTTTTAGCTGGACCGCTGTAGTGCCCTGCTGCTCTGGCCCACTGCAAAAAAACTTCAAAGGCTCCATCCTCAGCCTCTTCAAAACCAGCTTGCGCAAAACATGCACGCCTTAAACGTGGCATGAATTCTGTTCTCTCAGAGAGCTGGCGAAACTAACTTTCTTTACCCTCTGAGGGACTCATTATTGAATTACTTTTTACTTGAGATCTGCTGGTCAAATATGATTAAATGAAATTCATTTCCCTCGCTGTGCACTCGGTGGCGCTGTCCGTCGCAGTTCCTTTAGCCGCTACCAGTTTGCCCCATGCACTAGTCATAGCTGTGAAGAGCCGTAACGGTCTTGCGTCATTCCCAGGAACACCCAGCCAGAAAAGAGGCCCACTGCTCAGGGACAGCTACATATTTTGAGTGTGTCTCAGACTGGCAAATCGTAGTCATGAGAAAGGGATGAAAATTTGAAAAAGGACGAGGAAGAAGGAAGGAAAAAGCAACACAGGCCACAGTTTTAATTAAGTAAATGAAGAGGGAAAAATGGTCTTAATTAATGAAAGCTTTTAGCTAGCAGCTGCACCGGGGAATAATACTGTTTTGAGAATCACACGCATGTCGGCTTGGTAAATTCCAGCCATTTGTCTTGGGCAGAGTATTTGTCCAATAAGCCTCATGGGCAAGGGGAGGCGGAAGCGATGAAATCTTTTCATTTTTTTTGTCTTGCACTCTATCTCTCGTTCTTCTATAATCTCCCTCGGCACGCTGCTGCACGCGCTTGATGATCATTAATCTTTGGGAAATTCCCTACCCACAAAAAACAAAAAAACAAAAACAAAAACAAAAACAAACAAGAAATACAGTTCTTTCTTTTGTGCAGATTTTAGAATTTTTCATCTTTGATGTTAGCTGCAAAAGCTAGCTAAAAACAAACATTAACAGAACAACTATCCCCACAACAGTTTAAGCCTTTTATATGGAAAGGGAAATGGTTTGCTTGAATGGTCTTATCAGACGTATCAGACTTATCAGTATTAAAGTATCAGTTCAGTAGCGACAATGAGGCAGACATCCCCCTTTTCATTTACCGGGGCAAAGGGGATCCAGTGTTCAGTTCATCTAGACAAACTGAGATATTCCTGCAAAGATGAGTCTTATCCAACTTAAGCAAGCATCTGGTTCTTAGTGTTTTACAGCACACAGAATCTGCAAACAACCCAACTTTTTATGTCTAAGACTCTGAAATGTCCACTCTAGTTAACTCTACCCTTACACTTTCCTCTGACCCTAGCCATAACTCTAACGCTCACACCAACTGTTTTGTTTGCCCTTTAATTACCTGTCAATCAAGGGGTATTCAACTGGTTGACTGTGGTCCAGAGGTGGAGCCCGCAAAGTATTTTAGCAGACAGAACTCCAAAAAAAAAAAAAAAAAGGACTGTAAAATGTGGTTCTACCTCAGTGACATACATGAACTTGAACCAAGGCAGTTCCTGCAGCAGTACTGCAGTTTATCCAGTCTATGCAAATGGTGGCAGCTCATGGGAAAAGAGACTGCAGGGCTTGATTTCTTATCATATTTTTAAAATAAAATCACAGTGTCTAATGGCAAACAGTGTGAAAACAGCACACGTTTCAAACCTGTTTACAGTATGTGACACTACTCAAAAGGATTAACGGTAAGTGCCACTGTAGAACAATCACTTCAGATTAACCTACCAGTAAAATACAGTCCTCAAAGCTCAGCAGTTGATTAAAATGCACATTCCGAATTTCAGATTATTAATTGCATTATTTTTGTCTTAGATATTTGGCATTATATTTTAAACAGATTCATCTGCGTAGTTTTCTTGGAACAAGTTTCCTGAACCTGGATCATTAATGGCTCAGATCTAAAGGTAACCCTGGACGCTGAACACTCGTCTTGTTTGTTTGTCTGGACCTTTGCAAGCAAGTCATTTAATAACTGGGCCTCTGCAGGTTTCAGCTGAATACCCCTGATCTAAACTGTGGCTGAAGTTGGGGGTGCTTGCATTTATGATCTGAAGGTGATGGTTTCATGCTGTATTGTGCAGACTTACCATAGTGCCCACGCTGTACGTGGCTGCAGGTCCAATCGTGTGGTGGTAGGGGTCTGCTGTTGCATAGACTCTGCCATAACTGCATGGAGAGAAGGAAAGAATAAAGTTTCCATCAAACAGTGGCACTATAGGCAGACTCTATTCACTTTAACTAGTTCTATTAGTTCTATCTGTTTCTATATCTCACTCTATGATGAAAACGCAATTGTCCGCTTCCTATAAATGTAATGTATAAAGCTACGAGCACAGGAAAAAAGTGATTTGTGCTAAGTCGTTGCTGTTCAGGTGTAAATGTAGAGAGCGTTTTATCTTTTTGAGGATGTGGTAAACGTTATATTGATCTGAGAGGGGCAAATGCATGGCGAGAGAAAAAGAAAGACACAGAGGGTGAGACAGGAACACAGGAGAGAATGGAACAGAGGGAGAAAACAGATTACAGAGAGGAATAGGAGTTTAAAGACAACAGACACAGTGAATGAAAGGGACAAGAGGGTGGCTGGTAGGAAAGCGAGTCGGCATGCTTAGGGCATAGTTTGTGTGTGTGTGTGTGTGTGTGTGTACGTGCGTATGGCTCTCTTCATTCTGTCCATGCTCCTTTGCCCTTCCCTTGTTTACCCAGCCTGCACTGGGGGTGGCTGTTTCTCCCACTCTTTTCATTGTTGCCGGATTGGAACTAATTCCTCCAAGATGGGCCTCACTTGTTCACTTATTTATTTATTTACTCCCAACACTTCCCTTCTTCATTTGTTTACTTTTCTCCAAACACACACTTGCAAATGAGGGCCTGTGGGGAGCAGATAAGGCAGTGCAGGCCCTGGGCTGAGGGCACGGACTGAGAGAGGAGAAAAGAGGAGAGAGGGGGAAATCCTCTGCCCAGACACGGCTATTACACATGGAAATATTATCGGATCTGACCAGGTTTTTGTCATCCGGGATTATTACAACATCAAAGGTCAGGCCAGCATGAGAGAATGAGAAAGCTGAGCAGAGGGGATTTTGACTGCCTGTGCCCGACCATTCTGAGACTGTTCTAAGGAGTTCACCCGGGAATCCCCAGGACAGGCTGTTCAATGTAGAGCCTGGCCAGTCAGAACAAATGGGCATTACACTGTAAAGCATCTCAGCCATCAAAAAGAGCTCCAACTCCCAAGCAAGCTAGTAAGTGGTTTTGCTCAAAATCAACAGGTGAAGGCATGACTCTTTTGAATGCAAAACATTGCAGTATCACCTATGATAAATAGAGGACAATTAGCATTAACTGTTACAGAGTAAATGTTGGTCTACACTTGGTATCTCAAGCTACAGTAGCTTTGTAAAAGCACCTTAAATAACAGTTTGGGTCAATTCACTTTTAACACTGAAAAAAAGTAGATTTAGTCATTTTAAGCACAATACATTGCAAGATCTAAAATTCTGAATGGTTGGCTACTGTCTTTGTGGCTGAAACACAGTGGATCGTGTCCCCAGTCACCTGCTATACAGCACATTAAACAAGTAAATAAACCTCTGTTTACTGGTAACAGGAGAACGTAGGAGAAAGCCTAAGAAAACACATTTTTGGGAAGAAAGAGGCTTGTGGGGGAAGAGAATGAGAAATTGTGGGAGTGGGAGGAATGAGAGCGAGAGCAAGAGAAAGAGAGGCGGCTGAAATCACTGCAGCAGAATGTCTGTCTCTTCACCTGCTCTGATGTGGATCGGCGCTTGGCTCTGATAAATCTTACATTATCTGCGCTCCTCAGGCTAGCGGGCAGGGCCAGGCCTTATCGCCACTGACACGCTCAATCTCGCCTAGATTAAACCAGCCCCTGCCCTGATCCAACCTGACAGGGTCCCCACAGGTCCCAGATAAATTACTGACAACCTGGCACCACCCTGCTCTTTACACATATACACACCCACACACACACACACAACCCCTCCACACACACACACGGTCCTTGAGGCCTAAGATAAGTGGCCGAGGTTCAGAGAAGTAAGCTCACTCACGTACAAGAGCACATACTTATCTAAGATACTAATACTGAGAGGTCTCAGGAGGTCATGTCCACGAGGTCTTTACACAAATCTATTGTAACATTATGAGTAATTCGTCTTAAAGGCCATCTTTTCTGCCCTCTCTTCTATTGAACAGTGTGGTACAGCACAGTAGTAGGCCGAGTTTTAGAACGATACACGCATTTGTACATGATCTATGTCAGTTTCCCTTTATACGACAGTACCAGTGAAAAGTAGACGAGGCTCATTGGAGGTTTTGTGGTGGTGGCTTTCCACTCAGTATAGGTGATGACAGTATACATCAACTTTTTACATTACTCTGCATTGGCTGTTCCGTAAGGAAATCACAGCTTTGAATGACCAAATTAAAAGACTATTATTTGGACTCCACATGACGATTCTGTGACTGTTGTGTTTGACCAATCTACGGTCTGACCTAGATCCTACTGAGGAAAGCGAATAGATGTAATATCACCCCCTTGACAGAGAGGGCTCCCTTACCTGTCACTGTAAGCTGCTGCAGCTGCTGCGGCTGGCTGGGCATACCTGTATGCTGCATAGCCACCCTGTCAATCACACAAGGCAAATACATTACATAAATAAAAAAGCTAATTACAATGAAATCATGTTACATCATGCTGCATATCCACAGTTCTCTTACCAGCAATAATAATAAGCTACAAAACAGATGATGAGCTAACAGCTCATACAAGTGCACCTGTAAGCTGATTTAAACAGCCCTGTATTTTACTGAGCCTAATCAAAGACCATTACTAAAGCCCTAGTGTACATATGAACACAAAAGTTTGTGCTAGTGTGCCCTTTGGTTAGTTGTTAGACAGCTTTTAATAGCTAAAAGACAGTTTGATGGAATTAGCCCCATAGACCTGAGTAAGGTCACACATGGCTAACTTGGGAAAACTCAATGGTGAACCAAACAAGCCCATTTACCTCTCGACTCTGTGTGCAGGTGATAGCAGCAGCACCACCTGCTACGTCCCTGTCCTGCAGCACATCAAATTCGATCAATCGCAATGGCACAGCGCTGGGTGCCTATCGATCAGGCATTTTAAGTGGGAATCTGGTATAAACATTTGAGGTGGGGGGGAAAAACGTTTAACCAGTCAATGCTTGCTTACTGTGAATGAACCAAATGGAAGATTTGGCTGAGGCTATCGGAGAGTCCTTTTAAATTAATGTGGCCGGCCAATACGAATCTTTTGGCGCCAATGCCTGAGGGAGCTGTCCTAACACAGGAAAAATGTGCTCCACAGAAGCCAAAGCACGGCAGACACTAAATATTGCTTGTATAAGCATTAGATGACAACTGACAAAGCCATTAATTGTACCGCATTAAGCCTGCTATTAATAGGCATGTTGTAAGCAGCATCAAATATCATTAGCTGAGATTGTTAGCCACCAAAAAGGATCAGCAATCCGGTTGGTGTTCTGCTGATAACTCCACTGAGAGAGCAAGCTTTGTGGACAAATGTAGCACAAATATGTCTTGCTCTAAAGCAGTGAATGGATTTACTCTCTGGGAGTAAGTATCTTTAGTCACTGAAGTGTTTATCTAAATGTCTATTTAAATGAAACCACTCTATCTCCTCTCTTGTTATTTCATTCTCTGACATCTCTTCCCTCAGTGAACAGTGGCACTGGCAGAGAGTGTGCCAGGGCTGAACATGGCCTCAGATACAAGGCTGCACACTAAATTATAAATGCTCTCATTCATTTTTTCAGCTGTGGATTAATGTCCGATAGTACTCTGCTAAGATCAAATGTTTAGCTGCTGGAGAGCAAGGGAGAAAAAGAAAATCAGGTCACTGTAAGAACCCGTTATAGATTGTATGGAAGTCTGCACCCCCCTCTTTCACCACCCAACTCGGCTGCTATCAAAGTTTTTTCAATTTTTAAACTTCTGGCGTACAGCAGCTTTTCTCACTCGGCTGCTATCAAAGTTTTTTGACTTTAAAAGCTGTGCCGACCTGGGAGGTCCTAAAAAACAGTCAAGAACCTTCAGTGTAGTTTCGTGTTTGGAAACGTGGTGAGCTACAATAACATGTTGGTTCCTGGGTTTGCAGCCACCCCCCCCCCCCCCCCCCGAGCATGAGGTCCATGTTTAAAGCAAGTATAGATAACCTGGCGATGGGTCTGACAGATTTTGTTCCAAGACACAAACATGTTAGGGATGGGGCATCATTGCTGTCTTTGTCGTGGTTTGCCTCCTTCAGATCCTTGAAAGCCTGAATCTCATTTTCCATTTTTCCTCCAGTGAACATAATCCTGGGAAGGGAGGCGACGCTACTCTCACTCCCCTCTGATCACATGACTGTCTAATACCTTCTGACATCCTGTCAGGAATTAATAGTGCTTGGCATAAGGCCTGGCATACAATGTGAGGCTGGCCTTTTGGCTACATTTAATATGAGCTGAACGAGGAGTGGATAAAAAATGCATCACACAAAAAAGAACCAAACACTCAATGCGGTCACCTGTTAGGGCTTAAAGAGATTATAGTTCACATGCTTACAGAGAAATTTAATCAGTTCTGGCAACAGGGTGGACACAGAGGATTTCTGGAGACTAAGCATGAAATGTCGGTTTTACGCTCTTAAACCATGCACCATTTATCATTTTTTCCTACCTAAGGTTGTCCCTGACGAGTAGAGGTGTTGGATAGGCAACATATGTACATATAAGTAGTCAAACATTTGCAAATGTTTTGGGGATTTCAAATGATCGAGGGTTGACTGTCTTAATTGCAGAGTCGTACCAACATATATATAATTAAAATTAACCCCACAAAAAGGAATTAATACATTAATTTCCTCACCAAATATAACTTTTCTTTTGCACAGCATTAAAGAGTTAAAATACAGGCCCATGCAGAATAAAATTCATGCCCCAAAATATGGACGCATGTTTAGAATAAGGTTTAGCCCGATGTGGGTTTCCAGTATGCCACCGTGGGATGGAACGGCATGTTCCAGAGGACCTGTAACAAGGCTCTTAGTGGCCAAAAAAGGCCTGTCCTCATGGATTTTGTGCAAAGACGACCCGACGTGACACTGCCGATGAAAAGTGACAGAACCAGCGTCTGGCAGAGATTCATTTTTATTTTGACGGATTAAGAGAAGAGCAGTGCTGGAGATACTTTCATTCAGGAGTAGGACTATAGTTCTCAATCAGCTCTCTGGCATGGCACGCTCCAGAGGATGGCACTCCCTACCAAGCCTTGGCACTGCAACAGTAAGAACCAGAGCTGCAGAGGACTTTGCACAAAGGATTTCAGACACTCTGGGCTGGGCCAGTTTGGCTGTTTCTGCATAATACAGACTAACGAGGAATGAAGCTTAAAAACTCGCGTAGAAGGGAACCTCTTGCGTAGGGGCAGGACTGTGAGGAGCAGCGTCACATGAGCCGATTTTACTGGCGGCACCGTAGAAAACCCAGGATCAACTGGGGGTAAACACGACACTGTAAAAAGGAAAACAATCCCAAAACAGTATTAAGTCACAAAAGCCTTTTAATAACTAGGTGATACGCAGGCTTGCCACTGTCTACTTCCTTATACATTTACTGGTATGTAACTCGCTAACACAGGGAGATGTCGTTACCGTACATTACAGTCTCGAAGTATTAAAGCTAAGAGACTAGCTACCACCGTACTGAGGGTAACTGCGAAATTCAAAAGAAGAAAGGGACTCAAATAGTCTATCAGTGCAATGCCTGTAATCTATATGTATGCAAACTGCAGATGAATGAAGGATCTGTAAAAGAAGAGCATGAGAAAAGGCAGGGATTAATGTGCAACAAATGGCAGAACATGGATGTGCATGAATGGCACTTGTATCACCACTGTAGTTATATTGACCTTGCAAGAAGAGTAAGGAGCTATTTACCATGAGCATCTTAGTGACTAGCTGAGTAAATATACCATGTACATTCGGTTTTCATCTGCAGAATGGCCTGTAAAATCACGCTCTGTGAAAGATTGAGATGCAGCGTGGCATGAGACTAGAGTGGACCAGTACAAAGGACTTCCATCCGTAGGGCGCATTTTATAAGCCCTTCTACATTCACTTTTACTGGTGACACATACATTGAATCAATTCTATGGTCAATTAGGTTCGCGTCTAGCTATAAGGTTTCATACATCCTCTCCGAAAGAGGATGATGTCACGAGGAGTAAAAACCACAAAGTTAACGGGGTATATGTGGTCAAACGTTTCATCCCACTTGCTTTAACTAGCTTTAGTGAGAAATGGGATCTGAGTGAGTCTGTGCTTTTGACTGCTTCAGTATCTCACACCGATCTCTTACGCCACGAACTGTACAACAGGTAGTACTACAAGTTAGCTGAGGACAGAGACAGGGTCAGCTGCTCTTCAGCGAATAAGTAAGGACATGTCACATGTTCTTCCATGAATCTAGTTCAGATGTGAAGCTTGACAACATGGAGTTCCATGTGACAACACAGGTAAAGTAGGCAGCCATGAATACGTATTGTACGTACAACATTACTAAGTCACCAACAGGAGGGCTAACCAGAATAAAAATGGTGTTGTGGAAGAATATACAATCTTGTTCGTAAACACTGCACTATATAGGAAGTTAGGACACAAACTCACGCTTCCGTATGGAGATGTGGCACCACAAGTACACGAACAGACAATTGCGTAGGAAACCTGGTGGAGGGATAGAGAACATGAGCCACAGGAAAGTCGAATAAGATCTTTAGTAGACTGGGTAAGTAACCGCGGGGACGATCGACCCCGATCTTAACCCTTAAACTGCAAAGTGGGACATAGGGCTAGATAGAAATACTTGTGAACTTCTGCCTAAGCTGACCACTGATAGCTGACAGCCTGTGTTTACGTGAGTGTTACAGTTTGGGTATGTGCATGGTATTGGCCACAGTCCTGGGCATAACTATGAGCAGTGAGTTATATAGGGAACCAGAGTAAAGGCAGATGATGCAATAGTGATGATACCGATGAAGGTCTAATTGCAGCATGGCTAAGAGCGGGTAATAAAGAAACCGGTGTAAACAGGTAAAGATGCATGGTTATGCTCATTAAGACGTGTATGTGCTGCTCTAAAAAAACTGTACCATGCTCTTTCAAGCAAGCACATTGTGAGATTGTCAAAAACTGCATTAAAAGAGAAAACAGAAAAAAAGACTTTAAATACTGGCTTTGAGGAGTAAACAGGCAATGCAAATGGATGTGAAAGACCCTGTGAAGAGAAAAAAACAGCCTCCGTTTAGTTTATACATGACTGAATGAAGCACGTATGCACGTCCAGGCTACCACCTGGACCCATGAAGAATTACTTACCTTTTATTTACTGTTGCTGGCAAAAACTAAAGATCTTCCATGCCTTGATTCCAGCAATGAAAGAGAATGTAAAGCAGAGAGAAGCGAGACTGGATTAGAGAGAACGTGATTATGATGTACAGCTTGGCTGACATTTTTAAAATGGAACATAATATTTTTATGCGAGCTCAAAAGATCCTACTAGTCAGTAGTACTGTACTATATATTTATTGTATTCAATTTAGGGGCGACGGATCCAGGTGTAACAAAACAAGGATACAGTATGAAGGTCAGAGAAAGAGAAGGAAAAGAGAGAAAAGAAGAGGAAGAGTGAGAAGAAAGTTTTAGGTATTAGCATGTTTTATCCAACCGGACCTGGTTGGATGAACTATCACGTGATTTCAGCTCTCAGTCAGCTGTCATGTCAAACCGGCGCATACAGCGGCGGTGTTCAGACTACATTAGTGAAACGAAAACAGCACCCTCTGAGGAATCGTATTCCGACCAACTGTGCACACGAGAGTGTAAGATCACAATGTCAGCCATTATCACGCAGAGTTTCGTATAACGGGAACGGAGACTTAGGTCCGGATTCAGACAGGTGAGCCGGCCAGCCAGCACTGTAAGCTCTCATGTACACGGGTTCAGTACGCTATAAAAAATAGAGGTCATTCTCATGACTGGATTGATGTATGCCGTCAGAACAGAACAGCTGGACAGGCTAGTAAGGACTGGACGTGAGGCATTTCCATCACACTAGTAACATCCTGAGCGGAGGAACGAAATTGCATTAAGGGGGTGGGAGTTGCTAGCAGAAATGTGCGAAGGAACATCTCTTGAACTGACGTTGGTTGAGAGTAGGACTCAGCAGTGACATGCAGGCTAGCTACCCATATTCACTTGTACAAAAGGTGACGCAGAGCAAAAACCCTCATACGTCGTGTTCACGATAACCACAACTCGATGCTACTGAAATACGTTATGATGGGCAAACGGTTTTTAGATGTAACCAACCCATGATCCAAGCCTTGGTATCCGTGGAACTGAGATTCCCCTACCAGTTCTGTGTAGGACTACACGTTGGAGTTCTAGGCTGTGTAGACGAAACCTGTAGCATGTTTAACGAGGTATAATAATGGGGGATAACGGGAGAGACAGTCCTGCTCCCTGTATGGTCCCTCAGTTCAGAAGAAGCAGAAATCACTATAACTGGCTGAAATGACGTGTTTACCAGTCCCATCGTCTATCTGATCGCCCGCCGGCTGATTCAACAGCCTTTCCTTTAGGTGAACAGAGCGTTAGGCTTACCTTCCTCAGGTTGACTAAACGGGAAACCTGCTCCACTCCAGCCCCCCCCCCCCCCCCGGTCTGCGGTCTGGCGCTCCCTGTTTTCAGTCCTCTGCAGGTTCATCAATTTGCGAGGAGGACTGAGCAAGTTGTAGCTGTTCATTGTCGTGTAACGATGGAAGCAGGTGTTTGCGATCCTGTATACCACACTCCCGGAGAGCGTCAGTCCTGAGTGATACTGTCTTCGGTTTAGTACGCTCCTGTCCTCTCTCTCTCTTCTCTCTCTCTCATCTCTCTCCTCTCTCTCCTCTCTCTCTCTCTGTCTGTCCTCTCTCCGAGAAGGTGGACGCTCAAGCTCGCTTGATCAGTGATAGACTTCTGCTTTCATGCGAAATAAGACTCACTGGCATAAACACGCGAGGAGGGGGAGAACAACGCTTCATGTGATTTACACCGCAACCTGTTGAAATTAAAGAAAACGCCATGTGGTAGTTGATGAGACACGGACGCGTTTGAGGAAACAACGTCCAGCTGTTTACTAACACGGTTTAGGGGCTTACCGTGACGACCAAGTCCCTTAATCAGGACTCATTTCTAATTTGGATGTTCCCTACAGTAGAATTACTGCGACAGACTGAAACCTGTTGGGGCGATATCACCCACTTCTATTTAACTCTAGTATAAGTAACAGCGTGCGGAGGCATCCAGACCTTAGAAACTAGTTTTAGAATCTTCCTAGAGTCCCTATGGGATCTACTGTGTGGTGCGAAGTGCAGAGTCATTTCGTTCTCTGACCCCCGCTTCAAGAGCTTTTCGATGGGTAGTCCCCTGTTTCCTAGGCGTCAGCTTGTAGGTGTGCAGTTTACACGTAATGTGCTTATGGAGCCTCGACATGGGGATGCTAGGAACAGAGGAGCAGATGGAGCGATGAATGTTGAGAGATTGAAGGTGCAGTCACAGCCCGACGGACCATCGCTTCGGATATCACCCTGCATACACTCACGACACACCACACTCGAGGGGGCCATGAGGACGAAGGGGAGAACGAACCGAGGAGAAGAGGGTCGGGCGAGGACACGGAGGAGGAAAAAGTAGTTCCTTCGGTGTACATGGAAAGAGAAGATGAACAGTAAAATTAATATATGTTACATAACATTAGTCACTTTTCCTACCATATTCGTGTAATACCAGTGCTATGCGGGTTTAAGGCATTTTGGAAATTGGCTGACCAATAGGAGCCATCAGGTGACTTTGTACAAGAAATATGCACATGATGGACCATCTTTTTGAACCAAAGTCTCAATTTAACCACCATAAAAGCGCCAGAACACCAGTGACAACATACAGGTCAATTATTGTTTCGTTAACCAAAACTAGTAATAAATTACCAACATAAAGGTTTAATGAACAGGGTACGGCCTGATGCCTTCATCTTGATGACCCCTCCTTGACCCAAAAAAAGCTGCTCGAATAAACACAGTGAAAATGCTTCTGTAAAAATGTAATATGTAGTTTGTGAATAAAAACACGCGGGACCAAGATCTCTGGACAACGCGTATGTTTCGTTGAATACAAATTTGTATTGTATAATATTATTAAGTAAATAATAAAGTGGTAAAACGAATCAGCGTATAGTAGGAGATGGCCTTGAGTCTAACCTTTAAAAATAGTGTGTTGTACATTCAAGTGGTTTGTGGGAGTATTTCTGAAAGTAAACAGAATGGCCAAGCTCGGTCTGTTATCACGATGGGAGGACCAGACGAAACTAGTACAACATGCAGTGAAAATGCTGGAAGACTGCAGGGGCAGAGATTAGGGGTATGAGGCGCATTGTGTATTAATCTTGAAGGTATCTGAGTGTGGAGAATAGCAGTGCAGGATCAGAAAAGGCTACTTCTGAGACTGAGAAAGGAGCAAAATAAAGCAGACCAGGAGCCCGAGTAGAGATGAAAGCACCAAATGGAGAAAGACATGCAAAATGGGCTTACATGGGACATTCAATCCCACCCATTATGCAGAGAAAAAGAGCGCAGTTTGGCAGATAAAGCATGAGCTCCCGAGGAATGAGAAAAATATTCTCTGACCTCAGTGTTTAGGTAAGTTAGCTCAGACATCAGAGTAGCAGAAATACAGAGGAGTTTGGGACTGAGAAGCAGATGTTTGTTAGCATACATAATACAGGCGATGGCACAAGACAAAAGATACTAATACAAGGGGAACCCATAGAAGACTCTGGTGGAGCAGCATTCAGAATCACGGCGTATACAGTCTAAAAAAGCTACACTTTTCCATCGTGCAGCCCTTTCTAGAGAGGCTGTGGCCTAATCTTCAGCTGATGAAAGAAGATGGCACCTTGTGGGCTCGCCTCTAGGGAGGACTCAAATATGCAAGTGCAGATTTTGCTTTGAGGTGAAGTCCTATTGAGACCTGAATCCTGGAGTATAGATTTTTACAAAGAAAGAGAGTCAAACACTCGACCCTATACAAGGGTAAGATAGTAATAAGGTACATCCAGCGCAGTGTTATAATGGACGAAACAGAGAAAGAAATGCTGTACGATGATACAAAATCGAGAAAAAAGGAGAATCCAAAAATGGATGTGGAAGGTACCGTAAAAGGATGTGAAAAGACTCTGAATGAAAACAAAAGGACGTCAGATTGATAGAGACTGAAGAGTGCCCCGAGAATATGTACTCATTCCTCCGTAGTTTTTCTTCTTTATGCCCCCCTCTCCTCTTCCCTCCACACGCATGCGAGGCATGTCCTCGAGTAGAGGTTAGCTACATGGTTGTGGATATTCCTGAGGCCAAGCTAGTGATGTGCAGCAATCTATTACGGCAAAAATATTTCTCAAACGATGGAAACCATCATTTGCTTAAATATATTTGCATTTAATGAAAATGGGTCGAGGACAAGTTTTAGGTATCGTTCGCTGGCGGGGGTGGGAGGAGCTTGCTGCACAGCGGATAAGGATTAACTACGGGTAAAATCTGGCTACGATGAGATAAAGAAGCGTTTATTTTGTTCCCAGCAGGCGATTTTTTCATCGGCATATGCTCTGTTGAATTATACTTGGTGTGTCCCGATTGTAATGCTCACATGATTTAATAATACCCTGTATTAATGACTGGCGGACTTGATGAAACACTATCGCCGACAATAACACCTGAGTTGAGGGTTTTGTATCTACGGCCGCGCACATTATCCGGCCGTCAGAGCCTTCGCAGACACTTTCATTTTTCTTTATGATAGCGTGTTCGCTACCATGGTTTGTGGATTTTGCTGTAGCCACGCACGCACGTGCAGTGCTGCAGCATCATATTACGGTCAAAAAACTATTTCCAACCATTTAATTGAAATGTTCGAGGAAGGGTTTATTATCTGTTCTTGGGGCTGGGGTGATTGGGAGGAGAATGGCTTGACACAGGCGGGATAATAACTGACGAGGGTAAAATATGGCTACTAAAATGACATAAAGAGCTTATGTTGGATCAGATGTTTGAAATTTGTCATGCGCTTATGGCTGTTGGGATTCACTATGGTGTTTTAAGGACTTAATGTCCAGAAAGTGCGCGCATACTCTTTTTTTCACTGGACTCAGGCTTTGAAAAAACTATCGCCGAATATATACACCAGGAGTTGAGGCTTTTTATCTACCGCCCGCACATTCCGTCCTTTCGCGCATCGCGCACATCAATATTATATCCGGCTGCTAAGCGTGATATAACACGAGTAAAATCTGGCTAAAAATGAGATAAGAAGTTATTTTGTGACAGAGTGGAATTTGTCATGGTGTATGGCATCTGTTGGATTACTTGGTGTTCAGGCTTGTAATGCTCACAAATGCGCCATACTATTGTTTTAATCAATCAGGCTTGGAATAAAACCTCATCGCCCGAAAATCCACCTTAGTTTGAGGGCTTTGTATCTCGCCAGCATTCCGCCCGTTCGCGCATGCGCAAGTCCATTTTCTCCTATGTGTTAGTTGTATGTTTTTTGTTTTTCCTGAGCCAAGCAGTGCTGCAGCATCATATTACGGTCAAAATCTATTTCTCAAACCATGAAAACATTCATTTGCTTAAATTTGCATTTAATGAAAATCGGTCCAGACGAGTTTAGGTATCGTTCGTGGCGGGGGGAGGCGGATAGAGCGCTTGACGAGGGGAGCGGGGAGGCGGAGAGAGATCAGACCAAGGCGGAGGAAGAAGGAGTCCAAAGAGAGAGAGCCTGGTTTTTGAAACTAGGGGAAGGCTAGTGGAGGGGGTACGGAGGCCGGATAAAAGGAGGGGAAAGAGGAGAAGTGAGACGGCAGGAGAAAAGGGGGAGAAGCCTGGTAAAGCGGGAGGGAAAAAGAAGCCCGGAGAGGAGGGAAGCGGAGAAGGCGGAGGGAAACGGAAGTGGAGAAGCCTGGCGCTGGCTGTACAGCGGACGGAATAGCGGATATTGGAATTCGGGAAATATAC
>JAMWET010000796.1:0-27251 GCA_024036415.1 Prochilodus magdalenae | reverse complement strand
CTGAATACTAGAACCTCAACCCATCTACGCACTTTAGTAGTACACCTAGTCTTAGCTTTTCGGTTCTACCCTTATCTACAAGTTTTGAGATAACTCCAGATTACTTAGTACTTCTCCGCCCCCCACACCACAATTCGACCAGATTTGGCTTTAGAGTGATGATATTTTTTATATAATGTCAATAAATAACATGTAGCCATTTAATTAACCTGTTATATTATTATCTTAACTGATGGTAGGTCGCGGTGTTATTCTCCCCAAGCTACTTGATTATAGTTATATTACTACGACTTTACTACTAAAGAATGAGCCGTATCAAGGCTGCTACCTCAGCGAATAGTAACCCAGGCTAGCTAGTCTTCGCTTTGAGTAATAGACGCATGATTTGACCACCACTCCAGTTTAGTCTCCGCTACTCATGGCAGCTGATCCCCATACCTTCCACCTCCACCAATTTATGCCGAGGACCTACAGATAAAAAGCAAATTAAATAATCATCATATCAACAATAAGTCTAAATAAAAAACTAGACTCACACTTCAACTAACAATTTAATGCCTGAATCAATACTGATAGGATCCAGAACCCTATGCGTGAAGTACCGCTTATACCTACACTGGTATACCATTCAAGCAGGTCCTATAAATATCCAGAGACACTGCAGTGTCCCCACACCATCGCAGGTGCATAGCTACTGTGAGCCACATTGTCTATTGAAGACATGCGATTTAAGAACTAGAGATCAGCACAATATGAGATAATCATGTCATTATAGATGACAGCCCACTTGCTTTAGGGCTGGTGGGCATTATCCTCCCTCAGAAATGGGCTACTGACAACAAACTGCTATTGCTCCTGTGCTGACAGGTCCTTTGGTCCTTAGACCGAACCTGTAAGCACAGCTCTAGTTCAGTATCAGGTTCTAGTGTAGTTCAGAGTGTCTGAACATTAACCAAAAAAAAACATGTTCACTCTGCTGCCACCCTGATTCCGCTCGTTCTCAGGCATGACATCATGGTACACTAAATAGACAAATACCAACGCTATGACTAATCAGGTGACAACAGCTCATAGCAGCGCGACATTACTTATTGGTTATTGTCATCTATGGAACAAATACCGACTACAAAAGCTCAAATAGTACCAGTGTATTTCACACTACACACCATACACCTCATAACACAGACGATACAGGCCGTCTCTGTAAATGATGTTAGCTATCCGCTAGCTAGTTTAGCTGGCCTGCTAACACTATCCAGCCACTCGTGGAAAACACAACTGGCACCGTAGCTGCTAGGCTAACATTGAGCTACTGCAATACGAATTTCCGCAATTCATTTTCCTCCGACAGTTCTCTGTCCTCGTGAATATTGTGCTACTGAATACTTGATCTTCTCTCGACTTGTAGCCTAATATTTACAACCATTTACATTTAATATGAATACAGTCAGTCCACTATGGTTAGCTATCGAGCTTCACCTAGCTGTTAGCATTAGCCAACCACTGAGATACGAACAGCACGACCACGAGCTGTAAAAGTGTGCCTAAGCAACGTTAGCATATTCCTCAGTGTCATTCTACGCAAACAGAGGCCACATACCTGACCTTCTCGGCCCCAATACCGGGGATGGCTCATCCACTCCTCGAGTTTTCCACAGACTTCTACCAGCTTGTTCAGCGAGAACTTCTTATCCTTTTTAATCACCACAACATTAAACGTTATAGGCAGTTAATGTGTGTACAGTATCCCATAATAACTCTACGCTCGTGTAAGAAACTCCATAGCAACTCCCGCCCATGGTCTCGATCTCGCTCTAGTTTATGCCTTCTAATACATTTACCATGGTAAACCGTGGTGGTTTAAAGGGAACTATGAAAGTCCGTTTTGGTGCTTTCTTCTCAGGACGCGAGATAACTTTCTTTACGGTGAGTCCTGTCATAATCTCCACATTTTTCTAATATTGTATTTTTCCTAATATTGTAATTTTTGAAAATAATGTGGTTATATAAACCAACGCTAAACCAGAGATTATGCGTATTATAACAAGAGGAGTCGCGTCAGCGGAAGTTCAAAATGCTTAGTGGCCGCGTGATGCACATGAGACTTAACAGATAGTACGCAGAAAGTATCGGCGGGGTCATTTTTAACGGAGAACTCAAAACAATAGATAGTTACAATAGTACACAAACGAAAACATAAATCGAAATATATCTATCATCCTACATTCAGTCCCCATTTACATTATTATTTCAGATACCTTTATTGTCATTGCCCACAGTTGTACAATGAAACTGCATACACCAATTCCAACGGGCACGCTTACATCACATAATAATTAAAACATAGCAGCTAAAAGCTATATGAGAGATTAGAGATGAAGAAACAAAATGTAATACTAACATATATGCACACCATTGCCTACAAAATTACTCAATACACTCAAATATGCTCCAAAAAATAAAGGGACACTTTTTAATCAGTGTGCAGCATTAACTCAACTTCAGGGATTCAACTTCAGGGATATTGATCTGGTCAGTTAAGCTGTAGGGAGGGCCGTTAATCAGTTTCAGCCGCTTTGGTGTTAATGAAATTAACAACAGGTGCAGTAGAGGAGCAACAATGAGACACCCCCCAAAACAGGAATGGTTGTAAGAAAGGACGAGGTTCATTGACATTTTGTATTGCCCCTCATCTTTTCCCACTGATTATTCACTAGGTCTGCAGTTTGACTTTGGGTTAGCATCGTCACTACTAGATGACAATGGTGTAGGTACCTGGACCCTACAGAGGTTGCCACAGGTAGTCCAGCTACTGAAGTGATGGCACATCAGTATGTAACTATTCGCCACCGGTTTGCCTTTGCTGCTCCCAGCACAGGTCCTTAAGAGTACGGTTGGAGATTCAGTAGGAGACAGGCAGTTACTGCTAGGAGAGCTGGTACAAGGAATGTTAGAAGGTCCTTAACCCTCTCCGCAGGACCGCGTATCTGCTGCTCCTTTGTGCAAGGAGGAAAGAGCAAGATGATCACTGCTAGAGCCCTACGATGCTGTGAATTGTCTGTCGTGACCAAACAAATCAGAAAACAGTGCCTCGATGAGGGCGGCCCTGAGGGCCCGACGTCCCCCTGTAGTGGGCCCTGTGCTCACTGGCCCAACACCGATTCGCAAGCATCGATTGGCAGTTGCCATCTGAAACACCAGAATTGGCAGCAGGAGTCGTGCCACAAGAACCTGTTGCCTTGTGCCTTTTCACAGATAAGAGCACAATGTGACAGACGATGTGACAGGTACTCTGGAAGACAGCCGTAGGGAGAATGTTATGCCACCGTCGCAACAGTCATTCAGCATGACTGCTTTGGGTCGGTGGGTCAGTGATGGTCTGGGGAGGCGAGTAACCCTGGAAGGGACGCACAGACCTCTACAGGCTTAGCACAACGCGCACCCTGACTGCTATTAGGTATCAGGATTAAATCCCTTGGACCCTTGTCAGACCCTAACTGCTGGTGCAGATAGGGTCCTGGTCTCCTCCTAGGTGCACGAACAATGCCCAGGCCTCATGTGGCGAGGATCGTGTGCAGGTGAGAAGTCTTGCGAGAATTGAAGAACTGAGACCATTGAACTGAGCCCACCGGCTCAGCCTGACCTAAATCCATAGTAGAAACAACCCCTGCTGGTACATTATGTTCTACCGGTCCATCCGACGGTCCACCCAGGTATAGATGACACTTCAGACCTGTCCCAAGGAGCTCCCAGTGGATGCCCTGGTCCAGAAGTCTGCCGATGGATTGATCCCGCCTAGGAACAACATGTCCGTCGTCTCATTAGGAGCATGTGGAGAGGGAGGCCATACAAACTATCTGAGTACCATTATTGAGTTGCTTGCAGTGGAGTTTGGGTTAATATCAGCCGACCAAGCTGCTGCAATCATTTACGGCACTTTTGATTTTCAGGCGTGTTTTCCTTTGAGATTCAACCCAACTGTAGGTGATACATTTTTCATTTCCATCAAACGATGTGGCATTCCTTTCGTCTCCTAACACATTACTCCAGTCTAGATGAGGACAAGAGATTCACTGCAGGATTTTTCCTATTGAGAATCTGATGTGGTTTCAACAAGTGTTTCCCCTTTTTTTGATGAGCAGGGTGTATTTATATATTTAAATATAAGAAAACTTCGTCTATAAAACATTCAAAACACAATAGACAAAACAGATGGGTGAGGTAGCCAGCTTAGTTATTGCCACATTCCTTGGATGACATACTTAGTGTTATAAGAATTATTGACATACAAGCAGTTTTAAAAAAATGAAAATACCATAGTGCACACTCAGAGAACAGAGTCGAGTGAGTGGCAGTGGGAGTGATAATAGATACACTAGAATGGAACTTGGTGAGCACTGGAACCAGTACTCACACGTGCTGAGATATGACTGTTCATGACTAAAGTGCTAAATTATTGCCTTAAATCCCACATTAATAGCAACATATTCCCAAAATAGCAACAACACAAACAATAACATATAATGAAATAAAATAATAATAATAATAATAATAATAATCTCTTATCTTAGATCACGAGCTAGGAACATAAACAGTGTCGATGACATTCTGTGATGTATAGCAGGTTTCTAGATTTATTACAGAGCGTTTAGTAATACGACGCTTTAAAGGACCGTTACACTCTGAGTTCTAATAGATAGAGGATCTTCTTAGTTTTGCGGAACTAGATAGGAGTGCCGACTTCATCCAATGGTGCACATCGGTGTTTTTCAGATTGGGTGTGGGTTCCGTACCACAACTGGGAGGTAAAGAGTCTTTTTGGCCCGGTGGGACCAGATAGGTTGGGCTGGTTTGTCATTTTGGTGGGTTTAGAAGAACTAAATAAGGTAATACTAAACTGCAACATGTACATGTACATTATACATACAATACCATGTTCCGCTTCTTATAATGAAATGGACATAAATAAAAATTACATCTGTGTGTTTCCTGTGAATGACAATCTTCAGAATAACTCTGAGCAGGAACATCGTATCTTAACAATTGTTGTCAACTGTACATACGTACAGCCCACAGCAACCCATGCAGGAATGGAGCTCATGTCAAAGCCCTGAATGTCTAGCTAACGGTCTGGCAGCGCAGGGTCTTGGGCTCTTATCTGTCATCCATACATCGAACACCGCCATTACACAGCACTTTAAGCAGTGCCTGGGAGTTCATCGGTCAGCTTTTCCTAACGGCTTAAGCTGTAACTGTTCGCCTCGCCACAGTGCCTGTGTAATTACCAGTTTTTGAGACACTGCCTGTGTTTTCTCCGAGAGTAGAGAATGTTCCTTATTCTATATTCTAGAATCCACTTCCATTCTAGAACTGTTTTGCAGTAAGGCATGTGGAGGAAGGAAGTCCTGATTGGATCACGCTTACTTGGTTGGAGGGCTTGGAGCGAGAAAGCGGCAAAACTATAAACCAGAGAGGAGCTCTTATTTAGGTATCGCCACCAAGAATTCTTCAGTGAGATGAAGCTGAGCTTAACTTTTTAACCGTCAGCTTTGTGATCAAATCTCCCGTTCCACCTTCAAAGGCGCCGTAACCTCAGGTACCAGAACATAACTGCTACACCATTTAAGGTACGGGAATTTCCGCTAAGTAGACATCAGCGTCATGAAATGACCGTCAAACACTTTTACAATGGTTATCTTACAGTACAGCGGCTTTTAACAGAAGATACTGGTATTTATGGGAATCTTTGGTCGCTTGTGCGGCCATCTTGCCAACGATTCACAGGACGTTTGGAGTGTGCCTTTTAAAATAAAACTATCTCTGTTTGAAGATCCACGTAGACCCAACACTTCGCGCATCCTATGCCCTCGCATCTCAACCCACTCGGGAACATCTCCTAAAGCAGAGAGGCAGCAGAATCTACACTCATCATTGAAAAAAAATAAAAGCTGCACCCAGAAAAGAATGACAACTTGGTGGGTAGGTTTCACATTGTGAGACATGCTATAGAGCTCGTTTGACGCTTCGCCAGTGCATGTGGCAAACAAGGACGGGCCTTGTTTAGTAAAGTTGAGATACTCCCTTGTGTTTCTCAGAGAGTAGAGAACCCTCCTTATTCTTATCTGAATCCACTTCCATTCTAGAACTGTTTACAGTGAAGATGTGGAGGAAGGAAGTCTGACTGGATCACGTTTACTTGGTTGGACCAGAAGAAGCTCATTAGTTACTTGCTGAAGTAGCATGCCTCCCTGCATTTGAGATTGAACTAACTGGCTAGCTAACTTTCTAACTTTTTTTGTAGTAGTTTTTTTGTAGGTATGTAGTAACTAGTTACATTTACTCCACTACTCATGTACTTCAGTAAAATACTGATGGTTTATTGCTCTGCTGAATATTTAAACATGTAATACACCTTTATTTATATTTAATTATATTAGTAATTAATGGAATCTGCAGCCATTTGGTTACTAAATTCCCTTTTGCTGATTTTGGAGCATCATAATTTTACTTTAGACTGAAGTAATAAACAAATATTAAAATCACGTCCTACAAATCTCAGTTTATGTGCTGACAGATGCTGTAATTACTAACAAGCTCCAGTGCAGCTCTCTAAGTTACTCAGTAAGTTTATTTGACCTGACACGTTTGTACTTTTACTCAAGTTGTTATATAGGTATCAGTACTTTTACTCAAGTATTGACTTTGGCTATCCCATTTCTTATTTTTACCACAACCTTTTGTTTTCGAGTGTAACCCTCCCCTTTGACACCGAGTTAGAAGGGGTAGTGGTTGAAATCGTCCCCCTATGAAATGGGACAACCCTTCAGGAACTGTCATCATTTGCTGCCAGCAGTTTTTATGTAAACATATGAAAAAGATTTCGACAGATCGCGTTTCCAGTTCCACCTTCAACGGTGCAGTAACCTCAGGTACCAGAACGTAACTGCTAGACCATTTAAGGTGGAACAGAAAATTCTGCTAAGTAGAAATCGGTGTGTAACTAGTGACTTTAACACGTGTTATGAAGAAAATGACCGTAAAACGCTTTTACGATGGTTATCTTACAGTACAGCGGCTTTTAACAGAAGATACTGGTATTTATGGGTCTCTTTGGTCGCTTGTGCGGCCATCTTGCCGACGACTCACAGGACGTTCTGGAAATTTTCTCCTAACACTCCGTTTGGAATGTTCCTTTTAAAAAAAAAATCTCTGTTTGAAGAGCCAACACTTTGCCCTATCTCTCGATCTCAACACCAATCAGGACAACCCTACCCCTAGCTCCGAATGGCCAAAACATAGGTAGGGCTAAGTGTTGGGGGCAAGGGCTGAAACGGGATTGGGCGTAAGTCTCACTGTAATCTTGTGTATGAGAGTAAACAGTCCATGTCTGAGATATGGTCATAACAGTGTTTCGTATTTTGTTTTGTTAATTCAGAGACACTCACCTGGGGCGAGCAGAGAGACCGGACGCCGCAGACAAGTGGTCTTGAACACAAAGTGTAACTCTGAGCCGCCTGTGACGTCCTCATCATGGGTAAATTCCATTCTAAGGAAGAGGAGGAGCAGGTCATGGCCAGGATTTTCAGTGTCTCTCAGGAATCTGGGCTGTTCCCTGATATTGGCATTGACGATTCCCTAATGAAGTACTCAGGACTGAATTCAGCGGCTGTACTAACGGACTACTCTTCTAAGCTGCTAAGGGATCTGGGAAGCAAAGCTCCAGACTACATGACAAACCTGGGTGCGGCTTTAAGTGCTTTCCAATGTGTCCCGAACGCAGTAGGATTGGGTGCACTGATCACTGCCTTCATGCTGGACCTCATCATCATTTCTTTAACCAAGGAGGACAACGACAACACGCTGAACATGATGCGTCGCGTGTTCGGAGAGGAAAAAGCTTCGGGTGTCAGAGACTCTATGGACGAGTACATGAAGCTTGGCTCAGCGATGCTATGTTTATGAAATGAACCACGGAAGGCGCTGGAAGAGGACGAACGTCTGGGTAGAAAGGGCTGAGTGTGAGCAGCTGACACTCTCTGAGGAACTCCATGCTCCACGATAACCAAATGAGCACCCGTTCCATGAAGCACTGGACAAACGGCGCCGCCTTCCATGTGCAGATGCTGATTCATGCAGCCCGGCTGAGGATGGCATTGAACGACTCGAGCCGTGAGGTGGACCTTCAAGTCCGCATGGCCTCTGTCAGCATTGTGGTTGGCTTGTATCAGAAAGACTTGCTGAAGCTACTAGAGAAGTACAGGAGTTACAAAACTTCTACCATCTCCACTGAAAGGCCGTATAGAGCCGTCCCTGTATATATGGGCCATCCTTCACCCGGCCCCTACACATACATAGTCAGGGATAATGAGACTGGAGTAGATGCTACATATGAGGAAACTTATGAAGATCTTCCGATGGTGCCATCAGATGAGTACGTCAACTACATGTTTAATAACTGGAGTCAGATAGAAGAGCTCAAGAAGTATTTCTCTGATCTTAAGGAGAGCCTCAGAGAGCTCATACTACAGCGTGATGACTTCAGTATGGTTGTGCAGCATACTGCAAATTAAAAAAGACGCTGTGAAGGACCTGCAGGAGCAACTTAACGACCTACAAACCGCCATCCTGCTCAAAGGTTCAAAAGAATCCATTCTACCTTTTTTTTGGATCCTAGTTATTGTAGCATGTTGTATTATGCACCAATAGGCATATCTGAAGCTAATGAACTACAAAGTCAATAGATACCTATATCGACTAATTGTTAAATAACAGCTGGTATGTGATCTGGTTAGCAAAGCTCCAGACTACATGACAAACCTGGGTGCGGCTTTAAGTGCTTTTTTTTCTATTTTTATTGTTATTATTATTATATACTTTTATCATTTTATTATTCATTATTGACTTAAAACTCACCTTTATATTGTACTAGTTTAGCTACAGATCTATAATTTATAATTTTACATTATCATCATTTTATTTATCATTCTGATTTAAAAATGTATTTTTATGTCATGTTTTAATCGATTATTTTGGGATTTCGGTTTTTATTAATTTGCTTAATTTGACTTCGTATTTATTTTATTTCTGCTTATTAATTATGTACTTCCCTGTTTTTTGTTTTTTTTTATCTTTCTTCTATGTTACGATTTACGCTACCTTTACTTTCACAGTTCTGTTTCATTCCTTTTCGGCTACACTGTACTTCTTCAGAGATTTTTATTAAGTTTGATTGATTGACCAATTGATTAAAACCAGTACTGAGGAAGTCCCGAGTCCACTTGCTTCTTTTTCAATTCTGTCTTTCTGTGCCAGCTGTGGAAGAAGGCCGCAGTGATGGTACGACTCCAAGAGCGCGAGTGCTTTTTGCTTTTGATCTTGCAGTCCGCTGGAAACAGCCTAGTTGAGATTATGGCCGAAACAGTCTAACCACGGCCAGCGCAGAAGCTTGATGGCGTCTACAACGTTAGCTCCATTGTCCGTAGTTATGGCTGAAAGTTTTTCACATCCAGTGCCATTATCTCGGAGCCGCATCAGCATCGTTTTTGTTGACAGCTGGATGTAACGCTTTCCGGGGAGAATGCTGTTTCGAGACGTTTAGACTGTTATTTATCACATTCAACCGATTCGATGCTTACATGCTGGTTTCATCGAGTGTTGTAGGGCGTTTTTTGGAAACTAGCTTGCTTATTTCACAGCTAACGCTCGCCATGATGCCTTGTCGCTTTTCTCTCTGCGTTATTGCCTCCAACAGTGAACAGTGAGCACCAATCAGTGAGCTCCAACCGCATACCCCTCCCACTCTTCCTTACTGTGGATGCGCAAATGTCTCAAAGTCCTTGTTTTCTCTACAGAAGTGAGGCAGACGGTATACCGCAATATCGTCGACACGCCCAACATAATTTAAAATTATCACTGGGGGTCCCAAACAGATCGTGGGACACATTGCTGGTCAATACCTTGGGGTGGTTCAATGTCACCGTCTGATTGTTATCATGGAAAACTGCATTTGCAAAATTCATAATATGCACTTCTGAACCCTAATTAAAATGCATGTTGGATGATGCTATCTAGCTGGCTAGGGTCCCAAAACCTGCACTGTACATTATGGGACACAATGTGGTTACAATACCAATAACAGCTGCCTCCATCCTCAAACTCCACCCAACTTTACTTCCCCAGAAGCAGAGACACTGTCTGCACAAGACTCCAAATGAAAGGAAAATCTTCCTTACCCCAGCATGGGTCTAAATATATGTCCAGCATCAAAAACTTGTCCAGTCCATGTCCAATCCAATCACAGCTGTTATTGGTGCTGGCGGAGGTGTTACGGTTAAGGTAAGGTACAGTTCGCTCACAGGGGACATATACATAGAAATCTGCCCCCTATCCCAGAAACTCGACTCAAGGGGGGGTGCAGTCAGTTTAGAGTTACTGTGGCTCACAGTTGGCTTTCCACAACCACGAGAGCTAATGACACTCATCCCTAAAGAAAACATCCTGAAATAATTTAATACTTAGTTTAAACAGAACCTCAACCACACCACTTTTAGTACAGTCTTATTTTTCGGTTCTCTTATCTACAATTTGGTCTCAGTTCTTTCTTTCCGCCCACTGGTTGGTAGAGTGATTTTTTTAATATGTCATAAATAACATGTAGCATTATTACTGTTATTATTATTTAACTATGGTCGTGTTATTCCAGATTGATTTGTTATTTACTAGACTTTACCTTAGAAGAAGATGATCAAGGTGTCTGGCTGTACCCAGGAGCTAGTTGCTTTGAGTAAACTGTGCACCCTCCGTTTTCTGTCCATGAGGAATCCATCCATTTAGGAGACCTAAAATAAAAACAAATTCATAATAAATAAATAAAATAAGTCTATAAAACTAATACAAATCTATGTGAATCAATACTGATGGTCCAGAACGTGTTTACTTAGTATCATTCATCAGGTCCTTAAATACAGGACACTGAGCACACCTGAGGTGAAGCTCTGTGAGCTCACAGTTATGAAGACATGGTTTGACAGGATCAGCATGAGATCTGCATTAAGTGACAGCACTCTGTTTATGGGCTGTGTGGGATATATCCCCCCTCAGAAAGGGCTACTGACAACAAACTGCTATTGCTCTGTGCTGACAGGTCTTTGTCCTTAACCGGAACTGTAAGCACAGCTCTAGTTCAGTTCAGGTTCTAGTTTAGTTCAGGTGCTGAACAATAACCAAACCATGTTTACAAGCCACGAGTCCGCTCGTTCTCAGGCGACATCAGGTACACTAAATAACAAATACCACACAGCTAGCAGGTGACAACAGCTCATAGCACCGAATTACTTAGTGTTATTGTCATTATGGAACAAATACCGACTACAAAAGCCAAATAGTACATGTATGTCACACATACACCTCATAACACAGACGAACAGGCCGTCTGTAAACGGTTAGCTATCGGGTTTAGCGGGCTGCTAACATTAGCCACTGTAACACAACCGGCACCGTAGCTGCTAGGCTAACGTTAGCTACGCAAACAATTCATTTTCCTCCGACACTCGGTCCTGGGAATATTTCTACCGAATACTTGATCTTCTCTGCCTTGTACCTAATTTTACACATTTAATTCATAACATAGACGAACACACTGTCTTCAAATGGTTAGCTATCGAGCTTCAGCTAGCTGCTAGCATTAGCCACCACGGCTGTGAAGTGTGCTAAGCTAACGTTAGCTACCTCAGTGTTATTCTACGCAAACAGAACCACATATCTGACCTTCTCCTCCGATACCGGGGCTCATCCACTCTCGGTTTTCCACAGCTTCTCCAGCTTGTTCAGCTTCTATACTTTTTTTAATCACCACAACAGTAAACGGTATAGGCAGTTAATGCGGTACAGTATCCCATAATAACTCCCGCTCATGTAAGAACTCCATAGCAACTCCCGCCCATTCTCGATCTCTCTGTTTTGCCTTCTAACACATTTACATGGTAACTGTGTGGTTTAAAGGGGAACTATGAAAGTCGCTGACCGAGGTGCTTCTTTACGTTAGGCCTGTCATAATCTCCACATTTTGTAATATTGTATTTATGAGGATTTGGTTATGAAACGTACGCTAAACCAGAGATATGTGTGGAAACAGAGAGTCGCGTCAACGGAAGTTCAATATGCTTCACGGTCACGTGATGCACGTAGACTTCAGATAGTACCAGGAAGTTATCGGCGGGGTCATTTTAACGGAGAAACAAAATAGAGAGTTATAATAGTCAATATCGCCATGAGCACGCTGGCCAGTGTTCAACCCTACTCAGAAGGTAACACCTCACGACGTATACAGGTGTGGGCATTCCCAGGCCGTCCGCTGAGGGAACACCATCATCAGTTTACATACTGAAATCACATGACTTCCGGTACGTCAGTGTCTTTTTCCTACTGCTGTAAAGTTGCGTGACGTGCGCAATGATTTCCAAACCATTCAAATAAACAGACAGACTAATTTACATCAAACGTGTCTTAAAAAAATCATGACTAGCAGACATGACATTACAGCCCCATCCCAGGACAAAACACACAGTTTATATCTTAGCACCTGCAGAAAAACTATGCTAACAGTAGGAGGAGGTGACGCATGTGCCCGCTGTTTAGTGATGAACAAAAACTGTGTTTCGCCACGACATTTGGTTTGGCTGCTTAATAATAATAATAATAATAATAATAATAATAATAGTTTACACTTCTATAGCGCCTTTCACAAACCCAAGGACGCTTTACAAACACAAAAATAAACCAACAAATAAACAAACAAACAAAAAAATTATCATGAAGAATGAAAATGTTTAGAGAAAAGAGAAGTTTTTAAGTGAGTTTTGAAGATGGGAAGAGAGGGTGCAGTGCGTATAGATGAAGGAGGGAGTTCCAGAGTGTGTGGGGGCAGCAACACTAAATGACCTGCCACCCCATAGAGGAAAGCCTGGACCTAGGTACAGCTAGGAGACCAGAGTCAGAAGACCTTAGCCTACGTGATGGAACGTAAGGATGAAGGAGGGCTGACAGAGAGGTGGGTGCTAGTCTGTGCAGGGCTTTAAAGGTCCGGAGAAGGATCTTATAGTGGATGCACTCTGTAACTGGCAGCCAGTGTAGCTGAAGAAGGATGGGGGTGATGTGCGCAGACTGAGACTCGGGCTGCAGAGTTTTAAATATACTGCAGAGGGCGGAGGGTCTTGGAGGGTAGACCATGGAACAGAGCACTGCAGTAATCTAGCCTAGATGAAATAAATGCATGAACCAGAGTCTCAGCATCTTTTAAAGTAAGCAGTGGGCGGAGCCTAGCAATATTACAACGATGAAAAAATGCAGACTTTGTCAGAGATGTAATATGGGAAACAAAACTGAGGCAGGGGTCAAACAGGACACCAAGGTTCCGGACAGTAGTGGACGGGGTGACTGGGGAGTCATTAACAACAAGCACACAGTCGGAGTAAGCAGAGACAGCTGCCTCAGTACCAATAATTATAAACTCAGTTTTATTACTATTAAGCTTCAGGAAGTTAGTATTCAACCAGTCTAACTCCTGAATGCAGTGCAGCAGTGAGGAAGGTGGAGAAGAGTCAGTGGGTTTGAGGCTTAACAATGAGCAGAACAATGAAATTGAGGCCATGAGAACGAATAATATTACCAAGGGGTAAATATATATGATAAACAGCAGAAGAACCCTGAGGGACTCCCTGAGTAACCAGAGCAGTTCGATCTGTGCTTCCCTAAGGTCACAAACTGAACCTATGAGGGACAGCCCTGAGTAACCAGAGCAGTGTTCGATCTGTGCTTCCGTCTCCCTAAGGTCACAAACTGAGATCTTGATGAGACAGGAAATCCACAGCGGACAGTCTCAGCACTACAGAGAGAGATTACTGGTGTTCAGAAAAGAAAATCCAGACTGTGAGTATCTTAGAGAAATGGCAGTTAGAGATCAGTGTTCCAGAGCTGAGCTATCAAGGCCTGGCTTTTTAATAATGGGAGTAACAGCAGCCGTACAGGCCACAGGGGACTGACAGTAAGATCAAGCAGGAGACAGATAATGAGATGGGCGATAGGAGTGGAGTGTCGAAAGACAAAGCCTCAGGAGATCATTGGAGCAGGATCAAGTAGACTAGAGAAGCCTTAGAGTTAGATATGATCTTTGAGATTATCTGACTGACAGGGTCATAGGGATTACTGGTGTTCAGAAAGGATCCTGGTACATGTAGAAGAAACAAGTAATCAGAGGGCAAGGATTAGGAAATCTTATTGATACAAATTTTAGATTAGAGATAGGTTTGAAGTTTTCCAGAGCTGAGCTATCAAGGCCTGGCTTTTTAATAATGGGAGTAACAGCAGCCGTTTTCAGGCCACAGGGGACATGACCAGTAGAAGGAGACAGATTAATGAGATGGGCGATGTGAGTCTGAGATGTCGGAAAGACATCTGATCAGGAGAGAGGTTGGAGGAGGATCTGATATGATGTGATGAATATGTTAGAGTTAGATATGATCTTTGTGATCTGATATGTGTGTGGTATGATATGTGTGTGATCTGATATGTATGTGATCTGATATGTATGTGATCTGATATGTATGTGATCTGATATGTGTGTGGTATGATATGTGTGTGGTATGATATGAGCTTGTAGGTGGGTATACCTGGTGCTGTAGAGTAGGCGTACAGGAAATCAGCCTCCACTGGGATTTTCACCGGTGAACCATCCGAGTTACTGTCCAGAAAGGCAGAAAGGCTGTCCAGAAAGGCAAAGCAAAACTCGCATATGCACAAACACACATCATGGAAATCATGCCAATGCATGGAAGGCTGATCGGAGGACAGCGGGGCCAGCAACCCTGCCTTAACCTATGCTAGAGTACTGTGGGCTGATGAGGTTAAGACAAGCTTTGGAATCAGCACCTGACGAAACAAACACCTTGCCATTTATTAAGCCTGGGGGGCTGGATCTACACTTCAGGGTTGGGTGGCAGCCAGTAGCACAGGAAACACTGCACAGGGAGATGGAAGAATGGATTTCACATTTCAAATATCAGCAGTCTGGACGCAAATATGACACAGTCAGTCAAGAACCAACCTGAAGCTGACAGGCAGGCTAGACAGGTGCCTAGACAGGCGTCTACAACAGAACAACAATCCTACATATGTCTAAATAAAGAAACGGCCCCCTCACAGAACCCTGACTTGAAACCTCGGTAAAGAAAACAGAAAGTATGAATATTTGTTTAAATGCCTTTATGGGCTCATTTAAGTCCAGTGTTCTGGATCTGCAGGGAACCACGCAGGAGAACAGCCTTAAACAGAAACATGAACGTCAGTAGTGCGCTACATACTAGGTGTAATTCTTGTAAAGGTATTAGCATTGGCTTTGCCCGGTCCTCACATGTCTGTGTTGCAAAACAACATGATTCTGCACCTCATGGCAATACAACGCCAACGGTGGCATGAAGCCATGCAAAGGCTGGTATGGAGTCAGGTGAAGGAGAGCAGGAAAAAGCTTCATTTAAAACTAATATTCATTGTATAAAACACACAACAACATGTTTGGCATTCACAGCAATAACTAACTAACTAACTAGAAAATAAATAAATACATAAAACTTCTCTCACTCATCTTCTAAACCACTCTATCTTTCTGGGTTGGGGAGGGTACTGGGGCCTGTCCCAGCGATCACTGGGCAGAAGGCAGGAAATATTGCCCTCTCCTGAAATACTGGCTTTACTGCATTGTTACCTCAGCTTGTCAATCCGGACTGCCAGTGTGGTGTTAAGTTCTATCTACTGGCACACATGCCTGCATCACTCACTCGGAGTCAGTGATACTGTTTTCCCGGTTCTGCTGTTCCTGCTCTCTGCTATTCCTGATTCGTCCTGAGTGATCCGGGAAAAGAGGTTTTAGAGGTCATGCCGGAAGCATGTTGAGAAACGAGTGCTGTTGTTGCCCTCAGTTGCGCGGGACGATCACAGCCGCTCTGCATCGTTGGTGTGCGTGTTGCTGAGCCATGGAGACGGGGGGGTGCTTTTCGGGACGGATGGAGCGGTGGAGCTGAAATCCTTGACCAGCCTGTTCAGGGGAGGCCGATGCCCTTCGCTAGCAGGCAAACCCAAGCTCTTCTTCATACAGGTACGCGTCCAAAGCACTACAGAGTTCAACCTGATCTGACTGGTGTGGTCCTTAATGGTGGGCTATAATTAAGATCACTGATCGTTCATCTGTTCATTCATCACCTGAGCCGCTCATCCTTCTGGGTCACTGGGGGTGCTGGAGGCTAGCCTAGTATTTCTTAGGCGAAGGCAGGAAACACTGTGGGCAGGCTGTCAGTCCGCCACAGGGCGTTTCGGTATATATGTCATATTGTATTTATAGCTTTATTGTTTTAATAAACCGATTTAAAAGTGTAGTTAAACCCTTTTATGTAGAGTAGCAATGATTTTTTATTCTGGAGTTCCCTGCACTTTGAATAAGAACAGAATTGATGCAAATAAAATAAATATTAATATTTTTATTGGTAAGATTGGTAATGGGCAACGTGTAGACAGACGTCAGTTCCTAACCCTAATGAGATAAAGGCAAATGCATGCTGCTTTCAAATCAGTGGTAAGTGGACGACGGCAAACCGGATATTGCTTTGTTTTCAATGGAGCTGCAACAGAAAATTCTTCCACTGTAGGTGTCTGTGTTCCACAACGGTACGTGCAGCTCCATCAGGAATGACTTTTTTCCCTACTTTTGCCATAGGCAGCAACCGTGGAATATACCTGAGGCTGATTTTATTTTATTTTTTAGTTAGTTAGTTAGGTAGTTATTGCTGTGAATGCCAAACATGTTGTTGTGTGTTTTATACAATGAATATTAGCTTTAAATGAAGCTTTTTCCTGCTCTCCTTCACCTGACTCCATACCAGCCTTTGCATGGCTTCATGCCACCGTTGGCGTTGTATTGCCATGAGGTGCAGAATCATGTTGTTTTGCAACACAGACATGTGAGGACCGGGCAAAGCCAATGCTAATACCTTTACAAGAACTACACCTAGTATGTAGCGCACTACTGACGTTCATGGTTCTGTTTAAGGCTGTTCTCCTGCGTGGTTCCCTGCAGATCCAGAACACTGGACTTAAATGAGCCCATAAAGGCATTTAAACAAATATTCATACTTTCTGTTTTCTTTACCGAGGTTTCAAGTCAGGGTTCTGTGAGGGGGCCATTTCTTTATTATAGACAGATGTAGGATTGTTGTTCTGTTGTAGACGCCTGTCTAGGCGCCTGTCTAGCCTGCCTGTCAGCTTCAGGTTGGTTCTTGACTGACTGTGTCATATTTGCGTCCAGGCTGCTGATATCTGAAATGTGAAATCCATTCTTCCATCTCCCTGTGCAGTGTTTCCTGTGCTACTGGCTGCCACCCAACCCTGAAGTGTAGATCCAGCCCCCCAGGCTTAATAAATGGCAAGGTGTTTGTTTCGTCAGGTGCTGATTCCAAAGCTTGTTTTAACCTCATCAGCCCACAGTACTCTAGCATAGGTTAAGGCAGGGTTGCTGGCCCCGCTGTCCTCCGATCAGCCTTCCATGCATTGGCATGATTTCCATGATTGTGTTTGTGCATATGCGAGTTTTGCTTTGCCTTTCTGGACAGCCTTTCTGCCTTTCTGGACAGTAACTCGGATGGTTCACCGGTGAAAATCCCAGTGGAGGCTGATTTCCTGTACGCCTACTCTACAGCACCAGGTATACCCACCTACCTCTGATTACTCCACCTTTCTCTCTAGCTCATGTACCAGGTTCCTATCCTGCTTCTCTCCCGTTGACCCTGAAGATAATCTCAAAGATCATATCTAACTCTAAGGCTTCATCTGGTCTACTTGATCCTCCTCCAACCTCTCTCCTGAGGCTTTGTCTTTCCGACATCTCCACTCCTATCGCCCATCTCATTAATCTGTCTCCTTCTACTGGTCATGTCCCCTGTGGCCTGAAAACGGCTGCTGTTACTCCCATTATTAAAAAGCCAGGCCTTGATAGCTCAGCTCTGGAAAACTTCAGACCAATCTCTAACCTGCCATTTGTTTCTAAGATACTTGAGAGGGTTGTTGCTTCACAGCTTCTGGATTTTCTGAACACCAGTAATCTCTATGAGACGTGTCAGTCAGGTTCTCGCTGTGACAGTACTGAGACTGCTCTAGTCCGTGTGGTTAATGATCTCCTCCTGTCATCAGACTCCGGTTCTGCTTCTATCTTACTCCTGCTTGATCTTACTGCAGCCTTCGATACGGTCAATCCTAATACACTGATCTCACGGCTCTCCTCTGTCGGTCTCTCCTCTGTAGTGCTGTCCTGGTTTATAGATCTCAGTTTGTGACCTTAGGGAAGCACAGATCGAACACTGCTCTGGTTACTCAGGGAGTCCCTCAGGGTTCTGTCCTTGGTCCTCTGCTGTTTATCATATATATTTACCCCTTGGTAATATTATTCGTTCTCATGGCCTCAATTTTCATTGTTCTGCTCATTGTTAAGCCTCAAACCCACTGACTCT
Organism: Prochilodus magdalenae; assembly: GCA_024036415.1. NCBI lineage: Eukaryota > Metazoa > Chordata > Actinopteri > Characiformes > Prochilodontidae > Prochilodus > Prochilodus magdalenae. The sequence goes on along the minus strand of JAMWET010000796.1, from coordinate 8,703 downwards.
TCTCCACCTTCCTCACTGCTGCACTGCATTCAGGAGTTAACAGACTGGTTGAATACTAACTTCCTGAAGCTTCATAGTAATAAAACTGAGTTTATAATTATTGGTACTGAGACAGCTGTCTCACCCCGTCCACTACTGTCCGGAACCTTGGTGTCCTGTTTGACCCCTGCCTCAGTTTTGTTTCCCATATTACATCTCTGACAAAGTCTGCATTTTTTCATCGTTGTAATATTGCTAGGCTCCGCCCACTGCTTACTTTAAAAGATGCTGAGACTCTGGTTCATGCATTTATTTAATCTAGGCTAGATTACTGCAATGCTCTGTTCCATGGTCTACCCTCCAAAACCCTTCGCCCTCTACAGTACATTCAAAACTCCGCAGCCAGAGTCTCAGTCTGCGCACATCACCCCCATCCTTCTTCAGCTACACTGGCTGCCAGTTACAGAGCGCATCCACTATAAGATCCTCCTCCTGACCTTTAAAGCCCTGCACAGACTAGCACCCACCTCTCTGTCAGCCCTCCTTCATCCTTACGTTCCATCACGTAAGCTAAGGTCCTCTGACTCTGGTCTCCTAGCTGTACCTAGGTCCAGGCTTTCCTCTATGGGTGGCAGGTCATTTAGTGTTGCTGCCCCCTCACACTCTGGAACTCCCTCCTTCATCTATACGCACCTCACCCTCTCTTCCCATCTTCAAAACTCACTTAAAAACTTATCTTTTCTCTAAACATTTTCATTCTTCATGATAATTTTTTTGTTTGTTTGTTTATTTGTTGGTTTATTTTTGTGTTTGTAAAGCGTCCTTGGGTTTGTGAAAGGCGCTATAGAAGTGTAAACTATTATTATTATTATTATTATTATTATTATTATTATTATTAAGCAGCCAAACCAAATGTCGTGGCGAAACACAGTTTTTGTTCATCACTAAACAGCGGGCACATGCGTCACCTCCTCCTACTGTTAGCATAGTTTTTCTGCAGGTGCTAAGATATAAACTGTGTGTTTTGTCCTGGGATGGGGCTGTAATGTCATGTCTGCTAGTCATGATTTTTTTAAGACACGTTTGATGTAAATTAGTCTGTCTGTTTATTTGAATGGTTTGGAAATCATTGCGCACGTCACGCAACTTTACAGCAGTAGGAAAAAGACACTGACGTACCGGAAGTCATGTGATTTCAGTATGTAAACTGATGATGGTGTTCCCTCAGGGGACGGCCTGGGAATGCCCACACCTGTTTACGTTGTGAGGTGTTACCTTCTGAGTAGGGTTGAACACTGGCCAGTGTGCTCATGGCAAGGAGGCATGAATTATTGGAGTTCAAACGAGGCACGGTAGTGGAATGCCTCGACTGGGCTCATGTGGGAGCAATCTAATTCTGGGCTCGAAGGCTTGGTGTATTATCCTGCTGGAATATCCCATCGTTATGGGGTACATGAAGTCCATGAAGGGCTGCAAATGGCCAGTGGACCCAACCCATGCCATAAGAACACACCCCACACCAATATGGAACCATCGAATGCCTGCACAGTGCCTTGTTGACAACTAGGGTCAGTGGCTTCATGGGGTCTGCGCCAGACACAAACCCAACCATCAGCCTGAAACAACTAGTACCATGACTCATCAGACCCACAACACATGTTGCCAGTCTTCTAGGGTCCAGTTAGCGACCTCACAAGCCCAGGTGAGGCGGTGTGGTGGTGTCAACTGAGGCACTCTGGTGGGTCTTCTGTCCCATATCCCATTGAAGCTAAAGAACGCTGCACTGACCTGTGGGATATGCGTGCAGGGCGTCGAATGTGGATGTGATTTCTGCCAGAGTCGTTTGTCTGTTTGCATGAATAGTTCTACCAGAGGCCTCTCGTCACAGTCATTAAGCAGCCGTCGGTGGCCACTGCGCTGTCCACTGCTGGTGGTAATGCCTTCTGACATATTCCTGGTACGTGTGTGACACTGTGCATCGAGGAATGTTAAAAAGCTTGCACAACTTGGGAAGTGGAATGTCCCATCCGTCTGGTACCCACCATCATGCCTCGTTCCCACTCTGATCATTCAGGTCGCCTTGCCATGAGCATGCCGGCTCATTTCGGACCATGTCTATCAAATCTCATGCTCCTTTGTGCCGTAGGGTACTACTCGCGGAGGAACACCATGACCGGCTCTTGGTTCATCCAGTCTCTGTGTGAGATGATCAACAAATATGGCAGAGAGCTGGAGCTCCTGCACATCATGGCCAGGGTCAACTACAAGGTGGCAGTAGACTTTGAGTCCGTCTCTAACGCACCAGGCTTCAACGCCAAGAAGCAGATTCCCTGCATCGTGTCCATGCTGACCAAGGAGATGTACTTTAGTTCCTGAGTGGACGCGAGCCAGACCTACTGTTCTGGAGAACTTGGTTTGGTTTGTTTCTGCATGTGTGTCATGGTGGATGAAGCCACAATCAGGGGTTTCAGCTCAACGAACAGGTAGCAACATTAGCCATGGGGCTTCCCCATCACTCGGTGAAGGTCATGGGGAAGAACCGAGAGCCAACAATGTCACATCACTTCCATTTTAAGGGTCCAAAACCTTCCTGTATTTAGCCTTGCAGTGTGGGGGCGGGCATTTCAGTCTCCTTTCATATCTGAATTGTAAAGTATCAGAATATGATCCCCAAAACAGGAAGTAGTTCAGTGTTACAGGCCGGATGAATCAAACAGAGGAATCACTGCATCTAATATTAAAACATAACAAATGAATAAGCCTCTCAACATTTTGCTATTATATTATATTGCATCCACACCTGCAGGTGGCGTGGCTGTACGATTACACCGAGAGTGGTCAGGTCATCTAATGATCTTATATAATTTACCTCAGAGTGAGTGTGTAGGGAGTTAAGTTAGCTGATACCAAGCAGGATACATTTCATAATTAACATTACAGTTTTACTGAAATACATTTTAGTCAGTAGCACGTAAAACTCATCTGGTGTCACTGTGGTGCAGTGCTTCATGTCTGTTGTGCGCAGAGGTGATTCTAGAGTCTGTTGGGACCCTAGGCGCTATATAAAGGGGACCCCTCCGACCAGCGTTCATCACGTTATGAATAATCTGACCTCAACAAAAAATTGGGAATTGTAAACTTTTTTTTTTCAAAATCTCACGAATATTATTGTCATTGTATTATTGTGTGTTTATATACTGACTTGGGGACTCTTAGACATCCGCAGTAGTCTTTTCAAATTCGTTTCTTTGGAAATAGAAATAAACCTGATGAGGACTCACCAAAACATGGAGTACAAACCTTCAGCTGAGTTGAGATTTCAAACATTTCTCCTTTTTGTACATACACAAAGAGACATATTAAGAGTATCCGTTTCAGTCATGTGATTAGTAATTTCAATCAATACTCAGAAACTCATCCCTCGTTACGGTATTCAGATTATACTAAATAGATAAATGATCTACCTTAATTTAGAGGGAATGGGGATTATAGGCTATGAATTTAAAGTTAATTAAGATTTTGTAACTCGTCCCTGATTGTGGCTTTGAGAAAGTAGTTTGGGGTTTTTTGGGATTTTTATAGTCCGTTAATGAATTTTGAGCATGTTCTAACATCCAGTTATTTTAAAATTCTACAGATTGGTCCAAAAATTCAACAACTGCTCAAAGTCTAGGTCCCATAGGTGCCAGAGCTAGGGGTTGAGGGTCAGGTTTAGGCACCCAAAGGAAATGTTTAAAATCAGGCTACAGACTAAAGACACCGGGCCTAGTAAGCGACTGTTGTTGAGGTAGAGGTGACTGTAGAGGACCCTTCTGAGTGTGTAGATATGAAGGTCTTCGTTCACTTTGTGTGTTGTTTAGTCAGCATTAGGATATTTATATGTTATCAGTGAGTTAAACCGTTAAAGGTACCATTTAGTCTCTTTTAGGCATCATCTGAATATAACAACCACTACACACCAACCCAGGAGAGCACATTTCACATTAACATTTACACCAGATGCCAGTTTATTAGGAACACCTAACTTAAACCTGTGGTCTCATTAGCCTTTTTATCAGAAGCCTCGGAACAAGTGTGTTAGCTTTTATGTGCAGTGTGTTCTGCACAGTTAAGGTTGTTAATCCATATACCAGGGTGCTGTTGTGCATGTGTTTCTGGGAGGGTGTTGTTAGATCAGTAGTTTAGCTGAGGCTTTAAATGAGCTACAGCTGGGGCCAAATTCACAAAAGTGTCTTAAAGGGTCCATGTTCTGCCCCTGAGGCCCCTTTTGTGAACAAGCTGTCTTCTAATTGGACTGTACTGCACCTCTGGATTCCAATACTCCTTATAACTTCAGTTAGAGTGGGCGGGGCTAAACTGCTGGGAAAGCTGTCATGAATCAGGCCCAGAGGTTTTGCCAGGGTGCCTCCATCTTGCTTTAAGACAACTCACTGACTAATCAGGTCCGTCATTTGAGTCGACTTTAGGAACACTGGAGCACCAAACTGGCCACAGCTATGGGCCTCCAGAGCCTGGGTTCCATTGAGTAGCACTGCCTTATAACAATCACAGATGACCTCAAGTGCCCCTTACTGAGCCATACTGGTGTTAATCATGGTCTTGTTCTATAATATTGGGTATATGGTGTACTGGCATTGCTCTTAAGTTCCAGCTCCAGGCTGTTGGGTGTACTAGCAGCCATTAGTAGAAGGGATGCATGTTTTCTGTCAGGGTTTTGACGATGTTCTTGCACTGCTTGTACCTGATCCCCAACAATTCCTTTGTAGTGAAATAATAAAATACGTTTTAATACGTCTTTTGTTTGACTTCTTTTCTGTTTCTCACAGTAAAATAGTAAAACTAGAACTGTAATTGTGGCTCATGTAAATTTCTGGAGGCCTTGTGAAGCCAGTACACAGTAACACCCCTCCGTGAAGGCCATTCCAGAAGCTTCTTGAAGTACATCATGGTGGATTCTGAGGTACGTTTTGCATCATTATCCTCTTTTAGAAGCCGGCCTCGGTGTCTGGACTCACTTTGTCACATTTGCCTCCAGAATTTGCTGATGTTTGGTTGAATTTAGTCAACCATCTACTTGGAAAGTGTTGAGTTAGCACCGTGTTCCTTTCATCACATACTGTTTATCCCCCAACCTTGAGTTTGCTGATTGTGACCTTAGAGTTCCAGTCTCACTTCATCAGTTCATGAGAGAGTTCTTGACCTGCCTAAACATCCTAACAAGTCAACCAAGGACTAATTATTTAATTATAGTCTGAGGTTTCTAAAATCGTAGTTGTGGCATGAGTAAAATGCGTTTGGTCGTGATTGGTAACACCCCCTTTCGTAATGCCACTCAAGTTAAGCTATAAGTAAAACCGGTTGTGATCTTTAGAAAACCACTTTGGTTCTCTTGATAGTCTTGACTAGTCAAATAAGTTGTGACCTTGAGAAAACTCATGTTGAGATCACAAGTCAAATAGGTCATGGTTATGAGCTTGAAAAAGCAACGCTGGTTATCTTGAGATCACAAGTAAAATAAGATCTCAGGAAAACGTTTATAGTTTAGATCTTAAATAAATAAACTAAATTAATAAAATGATAATTTTATAAACAGCCTCTCGACTAAGATGCAGTCAATAACAGCAGCGCAGTGCAGGTTCAGCAGGAACTAGAGGTGTGAATACCCAGACTGTATATCATCATATTATTATTATTGCTATTGCTATTCTTGTTGCTATTATTATTATTATTATTATTGTTATTATTAATGCTATTCTTGTTGATATTATTATTATTGTTGTTTTTGTAATACGTTGTTATTAATGTAGATTTGAGGCGTAATTTAGATTTACGAACAGTAAAGAAAAACGTAACTAGGGCGGAATGTAGGATGTAGATTAATTTCGATATTGACTATTATAACTCTCTATTTTGGTTCTCCGTTAAAATGACCCCGCCGATAACTTCCTGGTACTATCTGAAGTCTACGTGCATCACGTGACCGTGAAGCATATTGAACTTCCCTTGACGCGACTCTCTGTTTATTCACATATCTCTGGTTTAGCGTACGTTTCATAACCAAATCCTCATAAATACAATATTAGAGAATGTGGAGATTATGACAGGCCTAACGTAAAGAAGCACCTCGGTCAGCGACTTTCATAGTTCCCCTTTAAACCACACAGTTACCATGTAAATGTGTCAGAAGGCAAAACTGAGAGATCGAGAATGGGCGGGAGTTGCTATGGAGTTCTTACATGAGCGGGAGTTATTATGGGATACTGTACCGCATTAACTGCCTATACCGTTTACTGTTGTGGTGATTAAAAAAGTATAGAAGCTGAACAAGCCGGAGAAGCTGTGGAAAACCGAGAGTGGATGAGCCCCGGTATCGGAGGAGAAGGTCAGATATGTGGTTCTGTTTGCGTAGAATAACACTGAGGTAGCTAACGTTAGCTTAGCACACTTCACAGCCGTGGTGGCTAATGCTAGCAGCTAGCTGAAGCTCGATAGCTAACCATTTGAAGACAGTGTGTTCGTCTATGTTATGAATTAAATGTGTAAAATTAGGTACAAGGCAGAGAAGATCAAGTATTCGGTAGAAAGATTCCCAGGACCGAGTGTCGGAGTGAATTGTTCGCGTAGCTAACGTTAGCCTAGCAGCTGCGGTGCCGGTTGTGTTACAGTGGCTAATGTTAGCAGCCCGCTAAACCCGATAGCTAACCGTTTACAGACGGCCTGTTCGTCTGTGTTATGAGGTGTATGTGTGACATACATGTACTATTTGGCTTTTGTAGTCGGTATTTGTTCCATAATGACAATAACACTAAGTAATTCGGTGCTATGAGCTGTTGTCACCTGTTAGCTGCGTGGTATTTGTTATTTAGTGTACCTGATGTCGCCTGAGAACGAGCGGACTCATGGCTTGTGAACATGGTTTGGTTATTGTTCAGCACCTGAACTAAACTAGAACCTTAACTGAACTAGAGCTGTGCTTACAGTTCCGGTTAAGGACAAAGACCTGTCAGCACAGAGCAATAGCAGTTTGTTATCAGTAGCCTCTTCTGAGGGGGGATATATCCCACACAGCCCATAAACAGAGTGCTGTCACTTAATGCAGATCTCATGCTGATCCTGTCAAACCATGTCTTCATAACTGTGAGCTCACAGAGCTTCACCTCAGGTGTGCTCAGTGTCCTGTATTTAAGGACCTGATGAATGATACTAAGTAAACACGTTCTGGACCATCAGTATTGATTCACATAGATTTGTATTAGTTTTATACACTTATTTTATTTATTTATTATGAATTTGTTTTTATTTCAGGTCTCCTAAATGGATGGATTCCTCATGGACAGAAAACGGAGGGTGCACAGTTTACTCAAAGCAACTAGCTCCTGTGTACAGCCAGACACCTTGATCATCTTCTTCTAAGGTAAAGTCTAGTAAATAACAAATCAACCTGGAATAACACGACCATAGTTAAATAATAATAACAGTAATAATGCTACATGTTATTTATAACATATTAAAAAAAATCACTCTACCACCAGTGGGCGGAAAGAAAGAACTGAGACCAAATTGTAGATAAGAGAACCGAAAAATAAGACTGTACTAAAAGTGGTGTGGTTGAGGTTCTGTTTAAATTAAGTATTAAATTATTTCAGGATGTTTTCTTTAGGGATGAGTGTCATTAGCTCTCGTGGTTGTGGAAAGCCAACTGTGAGCCACAGTAACTCTAAACTGACTCCGCCCCCCCTTGAGCCGAGTTTCTGGGATAGGGGGCAGATTTCTATGTATATGTCCCCTGTGAGCGAACTGTACCTTACCTTAACCATAACACCTCCACCAGCACCAATAACAGCTGTGATTGGATTGGACATGGACTGGACAAGTTTTTGATGCTGGACATATATTTAGACCCATGCTGGGGTAAGAAAGATTTTCCTTTCATTTGGAGTCTTGTGCAGACAGTGTCTCTGCTTCTGGGGAAGTAAAGTTGGGTGGAGTTTGAGGATGGAGGCAGCTGTGGTTTCATTTTGACATGTTTGTGCCCAGCCAGTACAAGCAGAAGTAAAGCTAGTTGTGTGCAAATAGCTCCACCTTGTGGCCAATATTGGTGAGTGGGTTACAAGTCAGGTCCATGAGGTAGTTCACGTCTTAAATAAAGTACAGCACAGTCAAAAAGTCTGGTTTCTATATTTGGTATTCTGTTTAGGCTGAGTTGGAGAGCTCCCTGAAGTGTTTAAACTCAGACCACTGGTCTCTGTGAATAAACAATAACAAAAACAAACAATAGAGCAGTAAATGGAAAACTGAGTGGTTAAGGACGACTCTATCTTTAAAGAAACCAGCCAGTGTCGTAGCCGTGACTTTCATTTACTTTTAGTGTACATTAGTAGCTAATTTTCCACTTTTGTTTTCTTATTAATGCACTTGGTGTCGCTACCTCAGGGCATAACTGCATTCGCCTTGAGTAAAGAATCAGAATTGAACACAGCTCTGTAGCTGGAGCTTAAATTGGCTCTTAAAGGTGATTTTCTTACAATCAGTGTTGTCGAGCTGCTAAAGGATTGAGATTTTTTTTGGAATGGATGGTGTAGTGCTGTATTTAAAAATCAAAAACTTAAAAAACAAAAAACTTCATCAAAAACGTAATCCGTATTTTATATACTGTGCTGCACTAAATCCAGTTCAGTAGGACTAATGATGCTCTCTTTGTATTCTATTCAACTTTATTGTCGC